>PVJL010016142.1:0-21899 GCA_004026885.1 Lyroderma lyra
CTGATGTTAGCTGATTATCTTTGTTTTCAGGTGTTCTGTCCGAGGTGCAGCTGCAAGAGTCAGGCCCAGGATGGGTGAAACCTTCACAGACTCTCTCTCTAACATGCACTGTCTCTGGTTACTCTATCACCAGTGGTTACTACTGGAACTGGATTCGGCAGCCCCCAGGAAAAGGGCTGGAGTGGATCGGGTACATTAGCTATAGTGGTAGCACGAATTACAAACCTTCCCTAAAGAGCCGCATTTCCATCTCCAGAGACACGTCCAAAAACCAGTTCTTCCTGCAGCTGAACTCAGTGACCACTGAGGACATGGCTGTGTATTACTGTGCCAGTACCACAGTAAAGGGAAGTCAGTGTGAGCCCAGACAAAAACCAAAGTGCCCTGCGACAGATGACTGGATAAAGAAACTGTGGTACATATGCACAATGGAATATTACTCAGCTGTAAGAAAAGATGAAATATTGCCATTTGCGACAAAATGGATGGACCTGGAAATCATCATGCTAAGTGAAATAAGCCAGACAGAAAAAACAAAGAACTGCATGATTTCACTCATATGCAGAATATAAAACTGAAAGCAAAGAAAAAAAGAAATGAACAAACAAATAATCCATGGACACAATCAATAGTTTAATGTTTATTTGGGGACGAGTGGGTTAGGGTGGGGAGAAAGGGGAGGGGGTGGGAGAGGACGGGGGCAGCTAAATATAAGGTGATGGAAAGAGAAGTCACATTAGGTGGTGAACTTATTATACATCAAGTTGACAATGCACTGTAGAATTGTATGCCTGAAACCTATGTAATCCTTGCTAACAGATGTCACCTCAATAAGTCTAACAATAAAAATGAATTTAAAAAAAAAGAATAAAAGCTGTTGATTTCTGCTTTGGAGCAGAAAATCATGGAGCAGCATGTAAAAAACTAACATAAAAATACCTATAGTTGCCAGATAAAATATTAAAAAAAAAAAGCATTTGTGATGACATCAGAGAATGATCAGGAAAACTGGACTTGTGTGGTCAAGATTCTGGAGATAAAGGAATTTCAAGTGAGCCCACATTCTGTAACTATGTTTATAAGAGGGATAAGAAGATAGGGAAAAAGCTGCGGAAGATCAAAGAAGAGTATTCAGTAATCTCATAGTCCTGAAGAGACAAAACTTGAAATTCTGGATCATCTAACATGGAGATGTCCTAGCAAAACCCCAAATTCTCAGTTAGACCTCTGGTTGGCTACAATGCAGGACCTGAGCAAACCAAAGGCAGAAAACTTCAAGAAAGCTCAGATAGCTCAATCAGTTTTGATTAATTAAAATTATCTGATCCCAGTTACCATAAAAATAGACCAATGGATGACTTATTATTGGAATTAGCAGAGATAAATTTTAAATACTGTTTTATGTGTGTTTAAACTTAAGAAATTAGGCAAAAAATAATAAAAGGATAACTAGGGAAAAAAAAACCTTCAGGAGGAAAGAAAAGGGGCTGGCCTGTAGGGGGCACTGAAGATGCATGGCGATGTGCTCAGATTATCTCAGGGTGCATCTGATATTATTCTTCATAAGAAGCCCACAGGCAGGTGAAACAGGAAAGGAGACATGGGGAGGGAGGTCTGATCACTATATAGAATTTCTCTACTTTAAATAACAAGAATTAACCACTAGAACATATCCATTCCATCTATTCTAGACAGCAATATAGTGTATTAATGTTTTTTAGCACAATAAATACTTCAGATTTTACACACATAACGTGTGTGTGTGTGTGTGTGTGTGTGTGTGTGTGTGTGTGTGTGTGTGTGTGCTTTCTACTTCATCTTCTACCTTTGGCCGGTATAGTGCACAAAATCCACATAAGACTAACAATATGCAGACACTTTTCAGAATTTCAGATCCTGTCTTTGTTTTCTCTGAATCCTCAGGAAAAATAATATTATTATGCTAATACTAATTAATAGTAGCTATAATAATGCTAGCAAGAGTAGATATTTTTATACATTTTATAATTTACTATTAGAAAGGGAAAAGTCATGGTGAAACAATTATTATGAATGGAAATTAGAACTCCCATACTGTTTTCTTAAACTACCTGAGAACACATATATTTCTTTTCACTTGAAAGTTCTTAGGAATGCTGGTTCCCAGGCTTCGTCCACAACCGCATATAAACCTTACGTCCTCAAGTGAAAAGAGAAGGAAGGTGAATTAACCTGACATGTCCCTAGGTGTAGCATCCTGGTACTTTACTTGATATGCTTTAACTTGTGTATCACTGACCAGTACTTGGACTTCCTAATAGACACTCAATAAATAACTTTATTTAATACAATTTTATCATTGCAATACACACAATCTCTCTCTCTGTCTCTCTCTGTCTCTCTCTCTCTGTCTCTCTCTCTCTCTCTCACACACACACACACACACACACACACAAATACACAAGAACACACAAACTTTAAAATGTACCAACTAGTAAAATATTTATTTTTAAAAGACAGATAATGCAGGTTGAAAACATTCTGTTTTACTCTCCAAAGAAAATTCCTAATGTTGGTTATATTTATTTAGTCCTTAAGTTTTTTTATCAATCACTTACACATGAATTATTTTTAATAAAATTATAAAATATTTTAATATAATTAAAAATCTCAAAATCTCTTACAGAGTGGCTGCTCATAAAAGTACCATAGACCAAGGGGCTTAAATTACAGTAATTAATTTTCTTTGCTGTGGAGACTGGAGACTTAAATAAAGGTGTTTTCTGATTTAGATCCCTGGGAAAGGTCTGAACTGACATGCAGTTGAACACATTTCTACAGAGTCCAAATGAGAAAGAGAGATCTCTGTCTCCTGGTTTGTGCAATGTTCAAATCTGCTTAGAGTTGGACCAGCACATTATGACTTCATTAACTTTCCTTTTTCAAGCCCTATCTTAAATACCATCATAAAGAATTAGGACTCTAACATATGGACTTGGGAAGAAACATCTGCACCCACAATGATGTCTTGTTCACATGAAAAATAAAATCAATTCTACCTCAATATTCCAAAAGGTCTTACTTATTACAGTATGAACTCTAAAGTCTAAGGTTTAAAATCACATCAAATATAATCTCATAAGATATTGGTGAACTTGAGGCATGATTCATCCTAAGGCAAAATACCTCTGCAGATGTGAACCTATGAAACCAGACAAGGTATATTCATTCAAAATGTGATTGTGGGGAAGCCATAAAAGAAACATCTTAATTCTGAAAGAAAGAAATAAGGAAAACATAAGCAGTTAGGATCCCCAAGTTATCCTAACACCTATCAGGAAAATTCCATGAGATATAAAGTTTGGAGAAGAATCGTTCTTGGGTGGATTCCACTCATTCTGTATGCAATGGGGTGGACATCTGATCTTCTGACCACAATGAAGTAGTGTTTTACTATCTGGACTCACTAAGGTAGACTCACCATGGCTCTGCTATCAGAAGACCCACCAACCAGGCTTTGCCAGAAGGCGGTTCTGCACAAAGTCTTTGAGGGTCTTATTTTTAGTTGAATCAGATGGAAGGGATGAAGTCTTTATAGCCAGGTACTCATATATGATGATCTTTAAGTCACTTAAAGGCAATTATTTTCTATTCATAAGGAGTAATTCACCATCAAAGCTGCTTTGAATGAAGATCTTGTTGGTCTGTATATCCAAAAGTTTTTCAGACATTTATTTGTCGGCCCCAACTTTTTGTCCTCCTGTATATCAAAGTGACAGTGTATCTCCTGGTATAATTCAATATTTGTTCTTTGCATATGCTGAGAAAGCTGCTTAAACCCATTAGGCACAGCCCACATTTCTTTTTATCAAATCATTTTTAACAACACCATTTGTGCCCTCTTCAAAACTATGTTTTTATATTTCACAATATGGATGACCTGAAAAGATGTTCAAATCTCTAAATTTTAATCAGAATTTGATTAACAGCACCATTTTCAATTTATCAGTCTCCTCTTACATTTTACTAAAGGCATCCAAGAGGAAGCAAGACACTGGTACAATTTTCTTAGAAATCTTCTCAGCTAATTATCTAGTTTTATTCCCCTTAAGTTTTGCCTTTCACAGGACACAATTCATCCAAGCTCTCAACACTTCATAACAAGAATCACCATTTTTATGTAATCTATAACATGTTCATCATTTGCATTTGAGGCCACATCAGAATGGCTTTTAGCGTACACATTTCCACCACAACTGCATTTATGACTATAAATGTATTTTTTTAATATAGAAGATTTCTTTATAACTTTCTTGGCTCCTTTCTGAGCTCTCAACCTGTTCCATTTTAACATTTTTTTCAAAGCAATCTTGGAATTTATTTGCATGATGTTGAAAAATTCAATATTTTCTACCCAACACCTAATTTCAAAGTCATATACATCTTCCAAGTGGTTGTTACAGCAACACCCCACATTTCAGTAACAAAATTCTTTGCGGTGTTTTCAAGTTGTCATCACAAAACATCAATTCTTGATCGCTTAAAAAACATAAATTTATTTTTGCACATTTAGGGAGCTGAGAAGTATAGGGTCTAGATATCAGATGAATCATTTACTGGTGGGAACTGGTTCTATTGGGCAGACAGCAGACTTCTTGCTGTAAACTCACATTGTGTGAAGAAAGACACAGGATTACTTTCTCACCGTTGTTTAATCATAATATTGCAAAATGACCCCCACCATATTACCAGCACATTAGTATCATAATAGTGAATGAAAGCTGAAAGAGCAGTAATGCACAGACTTTCTGAGAAACACAGAGATGCCAAGCCATCAGCAAGAACAAATCAAAGACATCAGAACAATGCTAGGCTCTGTCCCCACAGCTGCAGAACCAAATCCGAACTTCCTTCTTCTGGGCCCATGACTCCATTCTCTTTTTGCTTGATGAACTAGGTCAAAATCTCTCTCCATTTGTTGGGTCTTGTGGTACATTCAGGAATCTTTGTGAGTGTTCAATCAAATACACAGATGCAGAGAAGATGCTGGTTCTTAAATTAAACTGCCTAGTAGTAGGGGCAGATGTGCAAATCACTAAACTTGAGTCTGTCTCCACATTAGATGCCAGAGCCTGAGACCTATAGACTGTCATTTTCTAGAAAACATGATTAATCAGCTGGGTAGAGTTTGAGAAAAAAATGGACCCTAGTTCAGCATCATGATAGATTGTCTGAGGAAAAGTGAGGTGTTTAATACACTTTGTCAGAAGGCAAGTTGATCTCACTCTCTTGCCCTGACCACCAGATGACCTGAAATAGTAGCTTCACCTGAGTAAAATGACAATAGTGCTGTCTTCAACTTTCTTTTCTTCTGACCTTTCAGATTATTTCCATTTTGGCACGTGTGGTAGCTTTAAAATAAGCTCAGCAGCAGGCCTCAGTTGTTATTAATGGAAGAGGCACCCGGTCCCACTCTGACCCTTCCTGGCACAAGTTTGATATTTTCTAATGTAACACCTGTGTTTATAGAACCAATGGAAAAGGAAAAACACAAGAAGTGTACTCTTCACAAGTCTATGCTTAAATTGTGGGTGTTTTGATCATCTTTCTAAAGGTAGTCCATAGTTATGACTAGAGACAATGTTGAGGTACTGCCGCTGTTGGGAAAAAAGGCAAAATTACAGCCCGCTATTATAAATATCAGCTATGTGTGTGTGTGTGTGTGTGTGTGTGTGTGTGTGTAATTTATTTAATAGCAAAGGTAGAGTGGGCTATGAGACACATTTGAGGTTTCTCAGATGTTACCTTCAACCAGTGGAACATGAAGAAGATAACAGGGCTCCCAAAGACCCAAAGAGTTTCTGTACTCAGAAGGGTTTACTGTATCACTGCATCTGGCAGTACCAATAGAGTCCCTGGGATATCCAAAATTTATTCTTTAGAGAAAACCTGCAGAGCCATTGAGTTTAATAAAGCTAATTCGCTATCTTCAGAAATGATGCCCAAACACAGGGTGAGGCTGAGACAACATTGTGAAGTCAGGGCATAGTTATTTACTACTAGGCTAGACAAGCTGGAAGGTATGCCTTCTGAGCACAGACATAACCTGCCCCTGAAGGGTGGGAGCTGAGTTGCAAGGGGCACTCTGAACCCGTAAAGAAGAGCCTGCAGCTCCAGAAGCAGGTGGTGAGAGACTAGATCCTTAGAGAGATTGTATATTTTTCTTTCTATATAAACAAAATAACATAAAAACAGGGCAAAGTGAGTTGCAGTTTTGCTAAATATACTAAACTATAACTAACATTTACCAAACACAATAAGGCAATGAAATAAAATTAATAATAAGATTTTTAGGACTTCAAGTTACATTAATAATGACAATCTAATTGGCAAGAATAGTTGCATAAATTCAAATAATCTAATTTTAAATTTTTATTGTTAAATTTATTGGATTACAAACAATTACATAGGCTCCAGGTGTAGAATTCTACAGTATATCGTCTATGTGTAGCATTGTGTTCACTCCACAAAGTCAGTTTTATTTCTATCACCATATATTTGTCTCTTCCTGTCTCCTATCCCACTCAACTCCTCCCTTATATTCAGGTAACCAGTAAACTAATGACTGTGTCCATGAATTCTTTTCTTTGTTGTTTTCAGTTTTATATTCTACATATGTGTAAAGTAATATGGTTTTTGTCTTGTTTTGTTTTGTTTTTCTGTCTGGCTAATTATGTTTAGCATTATAATCTTGAGATTTATTCTTTTTTTTTCCACTAATGGCAGTTCTTTTTTTTTATTTACTTATCACCGTGTAATATACCTTTGTGTATATATACCACCGTTCCTACAATTTGAGAAATACATTGACCCAAGTATTGAGTCATTTTTCTAGAAATCCCACAAGAGGCTCAGAAGGTCTTTATATCTTTTAAAGAGGGATTTACAATGAAGAACACATCCAGTGAAAATTTTTTTTCAATGGGAGAAGCTCTGTATACACAGATTTTAGAAGCCTGAAATGATACACATGTCTGCCAACAAGAATTAGAACATGTACTCTCAGCATCTAACTGAGATAAGTCACTGTGTCATATATCTTCTCTCAGGTGGACCACATCTCCAGTTATCCAATTACATGCTCATAAATATGCAAAGAAACTGAGATAGACTAGGTTGCATATAGACATGTCTGTGACCTGAAAACATTGCCACACAAGTACTTTTTTCCCTACACAAGTCCTGACAGCATATTCCTCACTGACTGGTGGCAATGGTGACAGTTAAAGAGGCTTCTTACACCCTGTGCTGGTGAGGAGACAAGGGGCAAGCAAGAAGGTTGGTTCTTGGATGTTCACTTCCAGGCCCAGCTGTAGCAGTTTGAGCCTGATGTGAGAAGGTCTGTGGCCTCAGTCAAGGTGCCCTACAAGGCATTCAGATACACCTTAACTATTAGTATCTAGTTTATGCACTGGGTGTGACCAGCATCAGGATAAGGGCTTGAGTGGTTGGGATGGATAAACCCTAAATATGGTGGCATAAGCTGCACACAGAAGTTTCAGTGAAGAGTCACCATGACAAAGACCACATCCATGAGCAGAGTTTACATGGATCTGAGCAGTCTGAGATCTGAGGACATGGTCACGCTTCACTGAGCAAGATATACAGTGTGATCACCCACATCTTGAGAGTCTGAGAGACCTTGAGGTAGAGGGACTTCTGAGGAGGCTGAAGAGATTACAGGGACAATGAGAATCTTGACTTCTTCATACAGATTCAAGAACCTGCGACAAAGTGATACCTCACAGCCACAGCAGTGATTCAGGGAATGGTTTTAAGTGACCAAATGTTCTACAAAAGCATGTAGAGAAAGCCTGTTTTGAAAGAACCCTGTCATTCATTATAATCTTTGCATAGATCACATCTTAAACCTCCTTGTTCTCTAAATGAGAAATGTTAAATCAAACATCATCTGGGAACAATTGCACAGAGGAAGATTCTAAAATTTGAATTGTAATATCTTCCTAGAAATTTCTCTCATTTTCCCTTGAAGAATATAATAGTGCCTGGGGAAAGGTGAGTATATAACAGTAAAAAATAAGTTTTTACTTCACAGTTTGTGGTCAAGAACAACACACGTGACATTCTGTGTGGAAAAATCATGAGTGACAGACTTCCCACGTTTGAACACCATCGCCAGTCTTTCCTTCAGGGCTGAGTTCCTGATTATGCCCTTCCCCTTAAGCCACAGCCATGGGGGTTATCCTCTTCCTGGGCAGTACTGATGATACACAAAAGGGAACAACATTGGGGGACACTTGATGATGTGAGGCTCATGGCCAGCCTGTCAGTTTACTATGACAACTGGAACAAATTACCACACGCTCAATGCTAAAATCTACACACATGGGAGTACCCTGGTGGTGGAGTGGCTTAGGCTTCAGCACTGTAAACGCTGCAGCCTGGGTTTGATTCCAGGCCCGGGAACTACCCACATACAAAAATAATTAATTAAAAAAAATAAAATGTACACACATGAATTCACTCACCATTTGGCAGTCAGAGCATAAAATCAGTTGCACTGGATGGTATCAAGGTGTTGGCAGGAGCATACATACCTTCAAGGACGTAATCTGAATATATATTTTCACTCTGAATTTGTATGTTGGAATCTTAAGTCCCACGGAAGATACTATCACAAGGTGGTATCTCCGACAGGTCATAAATCATGTGAGCACAGCCCTCATGATGTGTATTAGTGCTTATTTAAATGAGGTCACAGAGAGCTTACTTGTTTTTTTCCCCCTGTGAGTACACAGCAGGAAGGGACTTGATATAAACCAGGAAGAGCATTCTCATGAATTTCAATCATGTTGGTGCTTTGATCTTGTAGAACTTGCTATCTTTAGAAATGTGAAAGAATGAATGTTTGTCATCTATAAGCTACCTATAATGTGTAATTTTTAATATGGTCCATATAGAACAAAACTGGCAAATTTTATTTATTTTTATTTTCATTTCTCAGGTTTTAAAAATGCATTTCCTGTATCCCATGGTTTCTTCTTACAATTTTACAGTCAGAAGAACAATACCCCCTATCAGTGATTACATTGGTTTTTTTCTCCTAAAGTCTAATCTCCCTTATCCCTTTGGAATAAATACTTCTAGTTAATTTGGGAGTCATTAAGATAACCCAGAATATTTATTTTATTTTATGATGCCTAAATAAACCAAGTAAGGCAAAGTCACTTTTCTCATATAACCATTAAATGGCCCAAACATGATTCAGAAATTTAGTTTATTCTTGCCCTTGAAATATTTATTTTTATTCCATATGCCAATTATACATAGCACATTCCAACACCCCTCTCAAGTGTTAACTCATAAAAACATGAAATTGATTCTGAAACGTTTCTGAATATCCTTGTCTCAAAAGTTTTAAATATAATCTCTAAATCAAGTGTGGGTGACAATTTCAGTGCAATCCATCCTGGAGTAGAAAATTCTTCCTCTGCAGACCTGTGATACTAAAAAATAAGTTTTTATTTTAAAAAATACACCTGCAGGGAAGTCATAATATAACTGATAGAAACATTTCTATTTTAAAGAAATAAAGTTGAAATTAGAAAAAAATAATCAGTATTAAGCAAATTTTAAATTAATCTTCATTAACCCAATTGGGTCTCAGGTCCTGAGAGTGAACTTCTTTAACTCGGATTTCACCTCTGGACATTGAGTTGGTACTACCATTACTATCTCAAACGCTTACTTTCATTTTGTTCTCTACTTGTGATTAAAGACTAGTTATTTCAACAACTGATAAATGTGAAATAAAGGCTTTATTCAATAGTCTTGCAGTAGAAGTCACAAAAGAAAGAGTCATCTCTGAGTTAAAAGAGGTGGAGATTTATAGCCAAAAAGCAGGAGAAGGGCTCAGTTTATGAAAAGTACCTAACAGGAGACATTCTTTGAACAGAAGGGTCAAGAGTGCTTATGCTAGAAGAGACCCATCATTGAATGGTGGGTAAAAGAAGAGGTGATAAGCAGTCCTCTCTTTGAGGTGCTTTCAAAATATTACACTCATGGCCACCAGGGGTTGGTCAAAATCCACTGTGCTCACGTCCCAGAAGAGAGGCTGGCTAAAGGCTGGTTTTCTTTCAAGGTCACCATGCTTTGTAATTATATATTTTTTTCTTTGCCATGCACACAATACAGGTTTCTAAAAGATTTTGAAACACACATGTGTCCTTTAAAATAAAACACTCATAATTGTAATAGACAAACTTTCCAAGGACTAAAAACTAATTTTAACCTATATAATCATGACATTAACTATGAATTTCGAAGTACAATGTTACTCAAAGCAAGTCTTACTCTGAGTGAGGAAAATAAAGGTGTGATTGAAGGAACATTTCTAAATCACCATAATTCTGGAAGTGAGGTTTAACAAGGATTCCACGGATTTCTCCAACCAAAGTTTGATTCATAAAAAGTCTAAGTCATGTAACAATAGACCAGCCCTAGTCTCACTGATTGCTCAGTCACTTGCTAGAAGAGCCTAACAGGTATGTAGCCTCAGTACAAACCAGTTGATGGGTTTCAGAGAGAAGTACCTCTAATAGTATTCCATTTTGGTCCATCTACTTGGAGGCATGAGGGGATTTTTCAGTACCAAGACACTCCTTTTGACTTTTTGTATAAGAAAATGTTGATTACTTTGGATGACATTGAAAATTAAACAAATGGTTAGCAAACAATTTAAGTCTCTTTCCTATGGTTCTTTACTATGAAGAGTCAAACAGGCCAAGCCTGACCTTCAATACTCTGCATAAAAGAACCCTCAGGAAAAATACCTTATTTCATTGCTCCATGTTCTGCCTTGCACAAATCACTAGGACACAGATATGATTCAGACATGATTGTTGCTATTCATAACCATGATCACCTTTCTCCAGTCTACAGTAAGATGTTTCTGACTGATATCTAAGAACTCTTCAGAATGGCCTTTACCAATCATATTTCTAGTCTTCTCTTCAGTGTGAATGAGGTTTTCTCTATGAAGCCTGGGGCTTTTCCAGAGCTCTCCTCTTTTTTTCTGAATTCTCACCAGAATCTTCAGTAAACTCCATTCGTGGTATGCAGGCTTTTTTTTAACATGCATCATAACACTCTTCCAGCTTTTTCCCTATTCCCAGTTTAAAAGCAGCTTCCACAATTTAATGTATTTATTAAGGCAGCACCCCCATTTCTTATTACCAATTTCTTAGTCCATGTTGGCTGGTATAAAATAATACTATAGAAGGGGTGGCCCATAAAAAATGCAATTTACATAACATAGTCCTGGGGGCTAAATGTCCATAATAAAGGTGCCAGCAGATGGTGTCTTGAAATCTCATGTCCCTGTTAATATACAGCCTTTGTGTCCTCACTGGGTGAATAGTGATAGAGCTCTCAACTTTTTGGGAGAGGTTTGGTGTTTCTGCATGAAGTCAGCAAGTCTTAGTGCCATGAGCATTGTGATATATCAATTGTAACTGCCACCACAGGTGAGCTTTTCTCTCTACCTTTGACTTTATCACCTCTGTTGTCTTATGTTCAGCATGCATTTATTCCTGCTGCTGGCTGGTTGGACATTGAGCTGTGTGGTGCTGTTTCACTCTTAAAATCAACAGAGCCTCTTTACAGACTTAGAAGATTTAATTAATAAGATTTGATGAGTCATTAGTATTTACACAAAAGATTAAGTGGCTTAAATGTACTGAAGCTTTTGTACAAGTGAGAATGGCTTCCTGCTATTACAATAAATCTCAATCATTCAGATGCTTAAGAGAATCATAAACAAGAGAGGTTCCAAGAGGAAAATGGCCATATGGAGAGGCTACTGAGTGCACCCTGATGTCCTGAGAGCTCCTTGCAGCCCATCACCCTTGTCTCCTTCTGGGAGGTTTGTGTCTGGGCTCACACTGAATTTCCTCAATGTGTCTCTTGAACAGTAATACATGGATGTGTCCTCAGTTGTCATGGAGTTCAGCTCCTGGGGGACTGGTTTTTGGATGTGTCTCTGGAGAAGGAGGTTCAACTTTTCAGGGACGGGCTGTAGTGAGTGTTGCCAATAGCACATGTGCACCCTATCACTTCAGTTCCTTCCCTGAAATTTGTCACATCCAGTTCCAACAGTAACCAGTGGTTGTTATGGAAAATCCAGAGGCAGTGCAGGTGAGTGAGAGAGTATGTGAGGGCTTCACCAGTCGTGGGTTTGACTCCTGTGCCTGGTGACCCATACATGGTTGTGTCTCAAATGTCAGGCACAATTTTATGGGATGGCTGTACTGCACATGAATGACAGAAGACTACATATTTGTCCACAGGTTCATGTTCCAGGTACAGCTGCATGAGTCAAGCTCAAGACTGGTGAAGACTTCACAGACCCTCTCCCTCACCTGCACTGTCTGAATTTTCCATAGCAACCAGTGGTTACTGTTGGTGCTGGATGCAGCTACCCCCAATGAAGGCACTGGAGTAAATGGGGTGCATATGCACTTACCACAGCCAGTCCCCAAAAGGTGCACCTTCATCTTCAGAGACACATCTAAAAACCAGTTCTCCTGGCAGCTGAACTCTTTGACCACTGAGGACATGGCCATGTATTACTCTGCAAGAGACACAATGAGGGAAATTCAGTGTGAGACCAGACACAAACCTTCCAGAGAAAGACAAGAGTGCTAAGCTACAGGGACTGCTCAGGATATAAGCAAGGCTCAGTCACCTTTCCATGTAGCCATTTCCCTCTGAGAACTGCTGTTGCTTTATGATTCTGTGTTTAGGTCTTAACTCTCTGAATGACTAAGATTTGTTGAAATAGCAGGAAACCATTCTCACATGTACAAAAGCTAGAGTCCATTTTGGCTATTTACCCTTTAGTGTAATTGCTAATGAATCACTAAATTTTATTAATTAAATCTTCTAAGTCTGTAAATAGGCTCTGTTGATTTTAACAGTGAAACAGCAACACAGCTCAATGTCCTTCCAGCCAGCACAGGACAAAGTGCATGCTAAACATAGAACAACAGAGGTGATAAAACCAAAGATAAAGACAAAAGCTCACCTGTGGTGGCAATTTCAATTGATGTATCACAATGCTCATGGCACTAAGACTTGTTGGCCTCGTGCAGAAACACAGAACCGCTAACAAAAATTGAATGGATGTTCAGTCTGATGATGTCACACACAAAAATTTATTAAAATGTTCATCACCTCCATTACTGAGGTATTTGTTTAGAAAAGGGCCAAACATTAATTAACTCAGAAACAGTTGAGGAATCCAGAAAAGGCTGGCTCAGAGTTTTTGTTGTGGTTCAATGATTAGAGAGAGGGAGGGTCCTGTTCACAGGAGAGGCTTGTGTCATTTCACCTGCATCAAAAAAAACAAACAAATAAAAAACAATCCACATTTTTCTATCTGATTTTTCATGGGTGTATTAAAGTAGAAATGAGAGATGTTTCAGTGTCAAATATCAGAAAAAAGGGTCTCACTAGTTTTATAAACAACTATAAAAAATGAAGTCTGATAACTTTTACCACTAAACAATTATGAAAAAATGAGTGAATAAGAAGACAATTATCACTGTAAGTGGAAAACAATTAGATATTATAGAAAATGAGAATGATTGTAATCAATAATTACTATATTATTAATATATAATAATTACTTATTATGTTATTATTGCTTATAATTATTAATATTGATATTATTGTATAAAAGAATTGAGATATTAATGCAAAATTTTGAGTGAAAACTGTCCACTACCCAAGGTTATCAGCTTGTTCTTAAGAACACAATTAAGATTTGTGCTTTGAAAGATGAGAAGCTTTCACAGGATCTGTGAGGATCCTCAGTTTGAAGGGCTCTACTGGAATAGTTTTCCAGTTGGGTAAATAAAAATTAAGGATTCTTTATTTATTTATATTAGAACTATGTTTGATATCTCTAATATTCACATATTGAACCCTAATACTCAATGTAATATTGTTAGGATATGAAGACTTGGAAGTGCTTACGTTATGGGGATGAAACTTCATTAATAGAATTAGTGACCTTATAACAGAGGACTAAGAAAGCCCTTTGCACCCATCACCCTTTTGACATTACAGTAGAAATATAGTATTCAATTGGCCCCAGAAATAAAATCTTTCAACAAACTTACCTTGTAATTTTCAGACTCTGAAAGCTTGAGAAATGAGGTTTGTTGTTCAAAAAACCCCACTATGTGGTACTTGTTTTTAGCACCTGGAACAGGTTAAATCTGAAGTGTAATTTAAATGTAAAGATTGACACTGTAGTTTGACTCTTGTGTTTATTGTTAAAACACCTCACAAGATTTCTTCAATGAGATTCAAGGAAAGATTTTTTTTTCTAATGTTGCTTTCAACACATAGAATTAAGTAGTTAAATTTTACAGTAGTCTGTCAAAAAATGTAGTAAGAAAGTTTTTTAACCTGTATGTGATATCAGTGGGTAGAATATGTGAAACTATATTAATTGTTCCCACAACTGAATACAAAATTCAGAGGCCAGAATTGGTACAAATATATCCAAATATATGGTTTTCAAGTTACCATATCAAAGTGAGATGATTGATGCTTTTTTGAGAAAGAGGATGATAGACCATAGTGCTAGTGGTGAGGGACAAAAATTTTTAAAGGTTTCTGAAAGTTTAAATAATTTTTAATAAGATTTTTCAGAAGATTGTGAATGGTGACGAGAGTGCTGTATGTGAGTTATAGTAATATTGTGCAGAAATGATTTGCAATGATTGCTATAATGTGTGATTCTTGGTCACTTTACATAAAAAGCAGAGCAACAGGTAAGAAACACAAATTCAAGTAAGAGTTGATCAATTAAAATGGCCATAGGCTTTTGTCAAAGAATCCCTTCAAAATTTCAAGAAAATACATATATATATATAATGCCCCATTGAGGGTGGAAGCTGAATAAAAATTTATCTAAATAGTTAAAAAAAAACAAAACTATGAGACCTGGTGTCTGGTCATTTTCCACCTTAACACTTTTTCCAGGATTCACTGTTGCTGGTTACATAAGAGCAGGAAATTACCTGGGCTGTCTTTGGGATGCACCCTGACAGAAATTGATACAAGATAATAACCAGTTTTTCTATGTGTCTATAATGTGGTGTGGTTTAATAAGAATATTTCACTGATTCATTTAATTTCCACAAGCAGTTGCCAATCTAATTTCAATAAGAAGCTTTCTTGAGGATGCTAATTATCTGAGAGAAGTAGATAACCAGATATATTACATTTTTTTGAAATCAATTATTTTTTCACATTCATGTTGCAGTTAAACCTCGTCATTAATTGACACAGTGACAGCATTCCCAAAAAACATACACAGACATATAAGGATATGGATAAGGAAGATGACTCTTCTGTAATTAACTTCTCAAGAGCCATGAAATCCCCATCAGACCTCTTTTCTGTTTGCCCTGACCAGAATTGTGTCACATCTCCACATTGACACAAATCCTGATGATTATGGCCATATTTCTTTGCATAAAATGAGATCCATCAGTTTCTGTTATGGACAGTTACTTGAATTATTCCACATTTTTTTAAATCAATGGCCAATAGAAAATAATGCTCTTACATTTCACTCTTTCTCTCTTTTTAACTTATTTTTTGAGGTACTGTTAACCAATAACACCACATAAATTTCAACTGTATTATATTACAACTTAATATCTGTATGTCCCACACTGTGCTCACTACTAAAATGATAGTTTTCATACATTACCAAATACTTAAACCCATTACCTTTTTCAACCTAAGCACACACTGATTTTTGTTAAACAGTTATTTCATATTTTAGAGATTGATATCTTGTATTCCAAAGAGAGTATTTCCAACACTAAAACCTTATTACTCAATATTCCTTGCTGACATCATCACTGAAATTTTCTACTCATAAATTTGTTCCACCTACATTCTTTTTCATTGAAACTTGAGGTTTCATGAACTTTTAACTAATAAAAACACAAATGAGCTGCAGAATTTTACCTACGTATTGTGCCTTGAACCTGATATTAGTGAATATAATGGCTATGAATGTTAGAAGTCACTGCTCTGTTTTTCTTCAAGAATCATGCTTCTGTTTTTGCAATGAGCCAAGACAGATTTTCCACTTTTTTCAAACACTTGGCCCCACTTATACTAAGTTCACAATCTACTTTGAATGTTTCATCTGAACACTTTACAGACATAAATAAGCTCTCATATGGCTGGAAATTCGCTGCTTTGGCTTTGTTTTTGTGCTTAGGGGAGTTTCCACCTCATTCTCCATCTTCATGATCCTGGAATCTTTTGAAATCTTGACTTGATATAATCAATTGTTTGGGGAAAAAGTCTCAGTCATCAATTCCAAAAATGTTGCATCTGCCCTGTATTCTTTCTTCTCTTTCCTTCCACATGCATAACTGTTAATGCTCCTTGGGGGAAACCTACATGCCTCCTAATTTTTATAATAAATCCCTCCTCCCCTCAGACTTTTTGCAAATCTTATAACTCATCACTTTAGAAAATTCTCCATTTTTCAAAGAATGAAAAGATATGTGTTATTTTGTACTATATAAAAAGGAGAAAGTTAATTTTTTTGTGCACAAACTGATATGTGTTTCATTAAATACAAATACACAACTTTTTTACATTTTTACCTTTATAAGTCTGTGCATATGAACACATGTAGTTTTGGAGACAATGTCAGAAAATCAAAACATTTATGCACACACTGCTGCTCTCTGTAATACTAAATTCTCCGTCAGAGTCAGGAAATTATGCATTTTTATTTTGTGAGGTCTGTTTTTGGAGTTTTAACTTGTTCTATTTTTTGGAAAACATTCCTCTGTGTGTTTATTTCTTCATATATCTGTTGTTTTCTCTGTTTCAGAGAATAAGCCACTACACAGTCTTAAAAATTTTAACTTCTGCAAATGGAGCTGAATCTCCATTTCTGCCAGAATTCTTAGTCAACTCCCAAACCATGGTGATTATTCTAACTGCCTATATTATTCTGAGAGGATTCCAGTAGTTGAGGATATGTCCAAAGAAATAGTTTTGTTTTGCACCTGGAAATCATATCTCTCTTCATGGTATGGGGGAAGCTTTGTTACAATTTCTCTTATAAATGCAAATTTATTTGCAAACAGAGAAATTTTTATTTAATTTTGAGGCTATTATGAAGAGGTTCCTGTGTAAAAAGGGACTCAAGTGTAATCAGTTTAAAATAATTGTTATGCTAATTTAGCATATTTTTTTCCATCATCTGAACCTCCTTTTTGGTAAAAATTTTGCAAAGAAGTATCACATTTTGAAAAATTGGTTGCTAACTGCAAGACTCAAATTAGTAGCTGGAAGGTAAGATATCTGCAAGGAACAAAGAGAGATTGAAATCTATTATGGTAAGAATAAATAACCAGAAAAGAGTGACTCTAAATACCTTTCCTCACATCCCTCAAATCAGGCTCCCTATCTGAGGATAGGTAAGACCAGTAAAATTGTATGGCTTTATTTACCTAATAAAAAGAATTTACTTTCTTTTTTTTTTTTAAATTATAGACACTATTTATTTCATCTTATTTGTGTAGAAGCAGCATCTTTTATCAATTTTATTAGTTAATTTTATGTGTCAATGTGACTGGACTAAAGTAGGCCCAAAGAGTTAGTAAAACATTAATTTTAGGTGTGTCTGTTTGAGTGTTTTTGGAAAAGGTTAGCATTGAATTGGTAGCCTGAGTGATGACCATAATCACCACCGTGGAAAGAACCACCAAATTCACTGAGACCCAACAGAAATAAGCAGAACAGGGAGGGGAGTTGTGTCTCTTCTTGAACAAAAGTTAATCTTCTTAACTAAACATCAGAGTTTTTGGTTTCTGGGCCTCTTGTCTAAGATTAAAGCTACACCACTGGCTTCTTGGGTCCCCAATTGCAGATGGCACACTTTGCACTGCTTGGCCTTTGTAACTGTGTGATCAAATCTGTCATAAATAACTGTCTATAAGGTATGAATTTATTTTAATCTATTATTTCTATCTATCCATCATTTATCTATTCTATCTATTTATTCTAAGACTTTTTTCTCTGGAGAACATTTTCTAATTCACACCTCGATGCACGTGCTCCTTTTTGCTGGGTAGTTCATGTACTCAGGACACCAAAATTTTTAAGTCCAAGAAAGTCTCAACCATTATTTTCTGTTGGCATGCTTTTTGATGTTTGCATTGTAATATCGAACAGTTATGACATTACCATGAGATATCTGGATCACTTTTTCCAAGTTATAAGTTCTGAAACTTGAAAGTAATTACTTAATGCCAAAAATAACTTCATATGGAGGAACAAATTTGTTATTTATTGAATTATTTCAGCTTTGAATTATGTGGCACTAACTTATGATGGCACCAGCTTATGAATATAATGCGGCTGAAATTCGAAGTGGAGTGTCTGGTGACAGAAGGAGCCGAGTATCTGGGCCTAAATTGACTTAAGCCTTTAGCTTACAAAACTTTATACCCCTTGTTACCAAATAATATTAAAAGACCACTATTATTTATGGAGAGATCAACCTGAAACCTGCAATTCTCCATGGCTAAGGTGATCAGACCCTAGTTTCTTTTCATATTGGCCTCTGAACACTGACATTACCTATGTGTTCCTGTTACTGAGAGCAGAATAAGTTGTGCAATATGTAAAATAAAAACTCTGCAGTCCAGCTTTTGCAGCCAAAGTGTGGGCTGTGTCATCTGACCATGTTAGAGCAGACCTTGGGTTTATTCATATATAACTTGTTTCATTCAAGGAGTGGATGAACTACTCCAATTGCAAAAATGAGGCCAAATAACAGATTTAAGTATTTTGTGATCTGGCAAGTGTTTGTTCCATAAAAATGTTTGAGGTCTGAGGATGCTGCCTGTGAGATAAACCCACACGTTAGTTTGCAATATTTCCTCAGTGTGTCATTAATTCACCGTTCAACATAACTCTTGTTTCATTGCAAATGCAAACATTCCCTCTCAGAGGTTTTTCCTGAGTAAAAGACAGCCCTTGAGCTTTCAATTCCTGGGCTGACTTAACTCCTTGAGAGGAGAGTCAGAGTAATGTAGTTTTTCTAGTCATGAATATCACACCCTACTGTAGTAAATCAACCTGCTCATATTTGCAGCAATGATAACTAGTTCAGGTAATTATTTGCTAAGTAGATATTGAAATGATAAACAATGTAACTTATTATTCAGTGTGGACAGTGTTTGGAAAACCAGTGTAATGGGTGTGGGGCTGTGTCTGACTTGTTAAGAAAACATTGTGGGTTAGGGGGAGTGAGCCAGAGATAAAGCTGATAGTGGAGGTTCAGAAGGAGGCTGAATAGATTGGAACATGAAACATCTAGTTGATCTCTCTATACATTCATCTATTTTCAGGACCTGGTATTTGGGTCTTAAAATTTTCATTTAGATGGTCTGTAAAAATTGTCATCCAGTTGTCTTGGGAGTCTTGATACAAGTCTACTTTTCAGACTGCTTTTGTGTATCCAGGAGCATATTGTTATTATTTTATTTTTATGGCATTATAGGTGATCAGCAATACTGCACAAGGTCATTCCCAGGAGGAGAGTATGTGCTTGATGCTAATGACCTTTCTGGTGAACAGAAAGAATAACAGCTTGTGCCTAATGTGTTTCACATAGAGAAGTAGGTCACAGGCAATGATTATGTTTCCCTGGAAATGTAATTTGTAAGAGTTGTTCACCAAACAGATGTCATGGTTGACCAAATAGGTTCTTCAGAAATCAATTTTTATAGCTAGAAGACAACTGCATGGAATAGAGTGGGTTGTTTCTAGCATAATAGACGATGATTGGTGGATTGGGTAAGTGGGCATGCTCACAGGTGGTCAGTCCCTATGAAGAAAGATTCATGTAATACACTTGTCAGAGAGCGGACAGTTGTGGAAAATAGAGGAATTGGAGAAACTTATGTAGAAATTCTATCTGTGCCAATCAAGGCAACAGCTAAGGGAGTGCAAACACATGGATATGCCTAGTGCTACAATGTAATTGACATGGAAAATACGTAATAGAAAATAACCAAGAGGCATAATGTTGTCCCAGGATAAGTATAAAAATTTCTTCTTTTTCACGACAATATACAGATAAGGGATTATCAAAATTGGTAAACAGAAACCTGAAATGCAATCAATTTGACTTTCATCTTTTGTTTCTAGGAAGTGACTTATAAGTGTCCAAGTTTAATTTGCTCATACTGCAATGATGAGCATTCTAAATTATTGATGTTTTTCAAAACTGGGCATCCCCTTTACAGCCTTGTTACCTTCTCTCCATGCATCACACCCATGGATTTAAAAATTCAGAATACAAGTGTTCGGTGTGTTCCTGATGCCACCCTCATATAGCCAAAGGGCTGCTTCTAGCTGACACAGCTGCTGCTATTAGGCTGCACTGCAATGGGCATATTTTGCTTTTTTCTGGAGGGACTACACTAAATGACACTGGAAAGTAATTTTTAAGCTCTCTCACTTTATGCTGAGTGAGGATTTTGCTGCCTGGTGGGCCATAAGGCAATGGGGTGGGCGGATTCTCTGTTTGCAGAATCATGTGTGTGTGTGATTCATTGAGTCTTTGAAGCTCTGAAATTTTTTGCACTATTTCTTTGCATCTTATTTCTTTATTTTCATGACAATATAGGTAGAAGGGATGATTAAAAGTGGTAAGTTGAAACCTGTGGTGTGGAAAATTCTAATACTAAGACTTCAAAGAAGATTACTGCCCTTGAAGGTCAGGACACTGGCTTTTCTATATTAGGGAGAGGGATGGAATAAACTCTCTCTACAAATTTTGAGGTGAAATCTTAAAAGCTCTGAGATCCCTCCTGTCCTAATAGATATCAGTTGTTTGTCCCCATTGAAATTTAGAGATGGAGGCTTTAATGGTATCATTTACTGGGTGTTTTTAGAAGATAAAAATAGTTTCTCAGAATTCTCAGCTTAGACTGCTTAAAGAGAAAAAGGCCACCGACATACAACACAGGAGTGGTTTATTGGCTAAAGCTACAAAGTCTAAGTCAGGATCAATACCTGGGATAATATTGAGTGGGCCCAATAATATTTCTGAGGTAGATGAATTCACATTGGTTGTATAACATTAATTTTAAACACAAAAAAAATTGTGAGCAAGGATGCAACAGAATTGAAAGAAATTCTATGGAGAAGCAAACTACTATAAACCAGATTATATATGCAAAAATTGAAGAGAAAATGATTACTGAATGAAAGAATACAAGGTGGCAAGAGATTCCAAAAGAGTTGAGGGCCTTGGATTGTAATACAAGTCAATAAATTTGATTCTCATTGAAATGGTTTTTTTCTGTTTTTTACTAGCAAGATTGGGTATCTCATGGTGAGAAAATAAAAACTTGAATACTCTGTTGTAATAAAAAAAACTCTGTCACAGTTGCAATTCCTCATCCAATGCAAAAGAAAAGAAAGCAAACAAACAAAAACAACAAAAAACACCTAGGCCTCTTATAAGGGAGTTTTTTTGTTTGTTTCCAGGGCATGTGTTCATGGGCAGCTCACTTAGTAGAAAATCAACTTTACTTGCATGTGAGGCCCAGAGACTAGTGGCCCATCATTTAAAAAATGCATCTTTCATTTGCAACAAAATGGATGGACCTTAAGAACATGATGGTAAGCAAAATAAGCCAGAGAGAAAAAATCAAAGAACCATATGACTTCACTCATATGTGGAAAACAAAACTGAAACAACAAACAAACAAACAAACAAACAAACAAACCCATAAGCACAGTCAATACTTTAGTGGTTACCTGAGGGC
>PVJL010016143.1:0-21910 GCA_004026885.1 Lyroderma lyra
GGGGACTTGACAGGAGAGGGGCTCGTGCCCCCTGTCCCCTCGTCCCTGGGGCTAGGAGCCCTGGGCGGAGAGAGCGAGGCGTTCTCTGGGGCCGGGGCGATTCAAGTCCCCGGGAGTGGGTGCGGCTCCCTGGAACGTGGGTCAGGCTCCTTGTCCACCCCCGAAGCAGAGGCCGGCAGCGTTTCGGAAACGAACCCCACGGGTCAGTTAGCCCGACGTCACCACCACCCAGGACGGGGGCCGGAGTTTGGGGTGGGCTCAGGGCAGAGGGAAGGGGCGGGACGGACCGTCCCCCAAGGCCGGCCAGCGCCCCGGGGTGACCGCCCGGGAGCCGTGCTCACCGTCTGGAGCGAGGTCGGGGCTCTCCCCCGTCACACGGACTGTGGCGAGGCTGCCAGCAAGACCGAGGGGGTCCCATCCCGCCCCCACCTCCACGTGTTTAAGGGGCTTGGCGAAGAGGGGCTTCTGATTCCTCCGGACAAAACGGTGCCCAAAAGATCACACCGCTTTCAGGTTCCAGAGTTTTTATACCTGTTCTGTCCGATGCGTAAAATACCAAAGATGTCCATGAGCAGGATGCCTGCCCCACTACAGAGGGGCCCGCCGAGGTCGGAGAACCCCGTGACTACTCAGGGTCACCAGTGAGTCAGGGCCGGCTGCCCTGCCCGCCTGCAGTCCTCGGGGCTCAGCCCCCCGCAGGCCGAACCCCCCAGCCACAGTCCCCCACCGTCTGCCGAGCTCCCTCTTCTGAGCCCCTGACCCCCCTCTTCTGAGCCCCTGACCCCCCTCTTCTGACCCTCTGGCCCCCCTCTTCTGACCCCCTGAAGTCTTGCTGACCCCGGGGGCCCAGCCGGAGCACTGGGGGCAAAGCGGGAGTGTGACTTCCCAGCGGGGGACTGGCCGGCGGCCGTGAGAGCTTTTCTTGGCCAGCACTCTAATCCCAGGGCCCGAGTAACGCCCCGAGACCACATCGATCGGGATCAGGGACACTCCGACCCGACCGCACACGTGGTGACGGCCTCTGCCCGGTGCCCTTCTCCCTGTCGGAAAATACGTCTTTTCTGCCAGGCGCTGCCACCAGCTGAGCCCACACGAAGGGCTTTGAGACGGCCCCGTAATGTGTCAGGGGGAAGCCTGTTTTCCGAGTGTGTCGCGCGTCCACTATTAACCCGCAGGCTGCAAGGATGGGCCTGTCTTTGATCCCCGTCGTCAGCCAGGGCCACTCCTGACTTGTCACGCGACGCTCGGTGCCTGGCGGTGGACAGGCGGCAGAGGCTCGTCCTGCGGCCTGAATGCTAATGGCCGCCCAGCCGGCTGGCGGCCACTCCCTGGGCTGCCACACAGCACTGCCGGCCTCACCCACCTCGGACTCGCTGGCTTCTTTCTGATTCTACCGGAGAGGTCGTCCTGGCATTAGGCCGCGTGGCTGGGGGCTGGGGGTTGGCATCCCCCGCCATCCGGAGGTGTGTGCTCAGGAGGTGGCTTGACACAAATACACAGTCTTTTTCTTTATCCCTGAGTCTGTTGACTCGGGTACGCTGGGTCCTAGTCCTAGCCAAGGCCAGGCTGTGCGACTTTAGGAAGAGCACGTCCCGTCTCTGAGCCTTTGTTCCCTACAACATCAAAGAACTGGACTACTTGGACCCAGGTCATCTGATTCTCTCTCTCTCTCTCTCTCTCTCTCTCTCTCTCTCTCTCTCTCTCTCTCTCTCTCTCTCTCGTTAAGATGATTGTCTAAGAAAGAGCAGGAAGCAGGGAAAGCGGAGGCGAATGGCCTGGGGGCACTGACTGGCCCTGAGCAGATGGACGTTTCCTGTCACCTGCTGAGTGCACGAGGCAGCAGGGGAGGTGGAGGCAGCAGCCCCAAGATTGCCAGAGGCCCCGGGAGGCAGAGGGGGAGGTAGAGGACGAGGGTGTCGTCCGGGGCGTCCGCGGCGCAGAGGGGCCCGGCTGCCCGCCAAGCCGGCCCAGCGACGGCATTCCCCGTGAGCAATGAGTCCCGCGCCCTCGCCAAGGTGCGGATTAGCAGCCAGGGTCCAGGCTGAGACGGAGGGTCCGTGAGATGTGACGTCCCAGGGGATCGTTCACTAAGGGGGAAACAGCTTTACTAATCTTTGCACAAGCAATGAAGGGCCAAATGAGAGAGTAAAAATGAGAAAAACCAAATTCTATTTAGATCTTCAAAGGGACCCGTTCCTCCAAATGTGGGTGTCAGTTGTGCTGAGGTGGCCGTCGGCCGGCTCGCCTGCAGAGCTTCAAAAAACAGAGGACACAGCCCGGGCCTCACTCCAGACCTACTGGAGTGGCCTCCCCCACATGGGGACTGGTCGTTGGCCTTGCTTCTTAGGCATGGGGACCAGAGATGCCACCCAGTCCCAGAAGACAATAGTGATAACAACCACAGGACACCCAACCGACTGCTTGAGAGCTGTCTGCCATCGGGCCAGCTGTTTGTTCTACGGGATGTTAAATATTTGTTGAATAAATATTTCAAGACGAGGCTGTGAGTTCCACTAGATTCTGCAATCTTTTTGTGCAGGGACCCTGTCCAAGTCATCTTTTGTGTCCCCCATGCCTGGCAGTACATGCCCAATGCATATTTGTCGAGTGTATAAATAAAAGAATGAATGAATACATGAATGCCGAATGAGGCCTCCGTGTGCAGCCGCGGAGCAGAACGCCCAAGTCTTGGCGTCAGAAAATTTGTTCGAATCCTGGTCGCCTGACTCATCCGCGCCGACTCCTCGGGCAAGCCGCGTCACCTCTGAGCCTCAGTTTCCGCATCTGCCAAGAATGGGGCCAGCACGACACACGTCACAGGGCTAAATGTGTGGATCTGTATGAACAGGTGTACGTATCAGTCTGGCACAGAGCTCAATTAGTGCGACTAGGACCAAGTTCCACCGGGCACTCCGGTGTCAGGTATTGATTCCGTGTCCCCGGAGCTCATCTGCTCCGTGTCACTTGAGGCCCACCCCCTCACGTCCCCCAGCCTGGATGGATGCAAGGGGGACCAGGGACTCTGGCTGCCAAGCGACTCCGGTACTTCTGAGTTCTCACGTAGGCCCTGGTTCAGACGGAGCAGCCTCACTAAAAAATGGCTCAATTCCATTTAAATTCATCAGGAGACCAAATTCTCTTCCCCCAGAAGCCGAACCGGAGTTTGGGCTGACAGGACACACCAGGGTAGCGATACAACGTAATGTAAAGGAGCCCCGCGGCTTTTACACTCAGGGCCGGCTGTTTCTCGGCATTTGAGCCAACGCTCAGAGAGCAGCGGGGAGATGAGGCCCTGCCGCAAAGGAAGGGGTTGCGAATGCCCACACCGCGCAGGCTCCCCGCCCCAGCCCTGCCGCCCCCGGCCAGGTCCCTGTCTCCCGGCAACAACGCGCCTCCGCGTGGTTCCGAGTAGGGTCGCCTGGCCTCTGGGGACTTCCTCCAGTGACCGGTTCACGTCCAACCCGGGGGAGGGGGTCCCCTCGATCATCCAAAAGGCTTTAATGTTCTCAGCACATCCGTCCTCCCCACGCTCGTGTTCTGAAGCCCCCCGACTTCTCTTTGGTCCACTCCACCCCAACATCACCTCATTTCTCAGCTGGCCTTCCCCCGGGGACCGTTCACACGGGGACCAGGACCCCTGTGCCTGCTTCCAAGCCGCTCGGGGTCACGTCCTCTGAGAGCTTCCCAGCTTACCTGGGCGCCACTCCCCCAGGTGGGTCAGGCCCTTCCCCGTCCACGGGAGCGGGGTCAGGATTCGGTTCTCGGTGGTCAGGCGGAGCTAACGCGGGAAGGACGAGTATTCACTCAGCAAACGCCCGGGAGCAGCAGGCACGGGCGTCGGCCCCGCCGGCCCAGCTTCTCCGGCTCTCCCTCTCTCCCATGACCCTCGTGTCCGGAGCGGCAGACCCGCGAGCCCGTGCTGTCGCCGGTGCCGCTCGCATCTCGTCTTGCTGCAGCACTTGTACCCCTGAGGGCGTGCGTGGCACAAAGCCACAAACAAGTCGGGTCCTCCCTGGGCACCGGTTGTGCTTGAAGACGTGGGGTTCAACACGTTTGCATCAAAACACGAACACGCACGCGGGACGGGACGTAGAATTCACGGGCACCCTCAGATGAGACGGGGGCTTCAAAGGCCTGCCGCCCTTGTGGCGGGCCGCCCCGGGCTGTGCCCCCAGGCTCCCCTGCCAGGACGGCTCTTTGCCGGCAAACATCTGACAGGCTCTGCGAACCCCGCCTCTACGAGGGGCCGGCTTCCTGGTAGAGTCGTGCGGGGTGTCTCGGGCCCCGAAGGCCACCCCGATGGTTGTGGGGAGCCCAGGAACTAGGGAACAAAGAAGAGGGTGTTCTTAGTAGCAGAGGGACCCTGCGGGCCGTCAGGGGACCGTTCGCCAGCTGCTCCTGCTGGAGAAGGACTGAAACAGCTGATTTCTCCCCGTCAAGAGGATGCATCACCCTGGGGACTGTCATGGCCTCAGAGCAAGTGGGATGGATTATAGGTATCAGGAAGGCAGCCACGAACTCACTTTTACTGTGGGAGTGCTTGGTCCCCACCGCTCCCAGGGGACAGACACACTCGCACACTGGTGCGCACACACCTTCTGTCCTCCCAGCCAATCAGATGGAGCAGAGAGAGCAAATGGGACTCATGGGGCCACCCCAGGGGATTCGCTAGATGGCAGGCAAAACTGCTGGGACCATGGAGCCAATTTTGGTGACATGCTGAAGGGTGCCCTGAGACGGGAGAAACAGCCGCTGACTCAGCTATCCCAGCCTCTTCAGGAGTGAAGGACCCCGGGGTGCCCGGGAGGCGGACGCTCGCCCCTCCACGGCAGGGACACTGCGCGGGAAACGCGGACATTCGTAAGGCAGGGGGCCTTTTCCCACAGCCAGTGACCATGGTTCTCAGTCGGGCCAGTGTCCGAACAGACCACCATGCTCACTATTCCCAGGGCACTTCGCTGTCTTCAGAGAATGTTCATGAACATCATCATATTTAATCCTCATTGTAACTTGGTAAAGCAGGGAAACAGAGGCTGGGAGAGTTTATTGGGTTGTTTGTTTGTTTTTGCCATGAGCTCATTGAGTCAGGGCTGGACACCTGGACTTGGCATTGAGGCCACTGTCCTCTCCAGTGTCCACCCCTTTGGGTTGTCACCTGTTGTGGTGAATGTCCTAACAGTCAGGGTCACTGATGTTGAAACAAGGGGTCCAGGAGAAGTTCCAAAAGAGAAGGGACTCGAGGGCCAGAGGGGTCAGGGCTTGGCTCTGGGTTCCCCCATTTACTACGGTGTGACTTTGGACAAGTGTCTTTATCTCTCTTTTGTAAAAATGGGGGGACATACCTACATGACGTGAATTAACACAATAGCTTGTGCGATGTCCTTAGCCCAGTAAGTGGCCCACCATACTAAGTTCTCAATAAAATGAGGTGTGATTGTTACCCCTTTCCTCTGTGAGAATAGAGAAAACACGTTCAATAGCTCGGATGGGAAGGAGAAACTCCAGCACGCGAGGTTCAGAGATGCTGTTCACTGAAGAAGGCAGCAGGAAAACTCTAAACTCCAGAGCAAGTTGTCAATGAAACCTTATTTGAACTAGCATCTGTTTATTCAAAAACATGGATGTAAGACAAAAACACGTTGAACACATTTTCTCAGCAGTCTAGGCCTGGGGCGCACCCAGTCAGTACCGGGTGGGTCCCCCTGGGTGGGTCCCCCTGGGTGGGGAGCGGGGCGGGGCCACCTGGAGGAGGGAGGCCACGCCCCCAGGCTGCACTGTCTGTCTGAGGCCTCTTGGGGCGCCCACCTGGCGCAGGTGTGCACTGTCTTCAAGCCTGAGGCAGGAGCCGGTGAGGTCCTCACACCCCTCCCACCACCACGCGGGAGTCTATATCTCGGCGCGCTCCGGTGACACCTCTGAGAACCCCCGGGCTAGGACTCACCCCTCCCTTCCCGAACAAGGAAGCAGAGGCCCAGAGAGGGAAAGGCGGCACGCGCAGCGCTCCTCTGTCCCCGACTGTCGCACGTGCCCGCGGGTCTCCTCCGGCGCTGTCCACAGCCACCGAGAACGGCTCCGACCGCCTGCGTGGGGGCCCCGCCAGCCTTGGGGAACGCGCATCTGCTGGGGCTCCCCGAGTCCTTGAGCGGGACCGGGACAATGCAAACGGGAGAACAATAGGGAGTGCGGAGGGAGCCCAGCCCGAGAGCGTATTGATCATGTTTAAAAACAGAAACCCACGCGCAGGCGCACAGAGGAAGCTGCCCGCCGCACCCGCGGGCTGAGCTAATCAGCGCGGGTGAGCCCCGTGGCAGCCCGGCCGCCCGCTCGGAGCCGGGGAGCAAGCCATTCGCTCAACAAACAGAACGTCCCAGGAGGGACAAGGAGAAAACAGCCACTGTCCCCCAACGTGTGTGCCGTGGGCAAAGGGGATGTGACGGAGGCGGGAGTCCCGCTGAGAACAGGGGTGGAGTGGGGAGTCCCGGGGGAGGGTGGGGGTCATTTCAAGTCCGGATGCACTGCAGGGGTGCAGGGCGGGGGGGGGGGGGCACCATCGCACTGCCCCGCCCCCACAGGGAGCCTCGCGGCCCTCAGGGCAGTGGCTCTGGCCTGTCTTTGGTGGTCTTTGTCATCCTGCACCAGTGTCCTTCTCCCGGCAGATCGGAAGCAAGGGAGCAGAGCCTTGGCTCGGAGCCTGGGGCCTGGACTGGGGCAAGAGCCCCCAGCCGTAGGCAAGGCACCCTGGTCACATGGTCTGAATGCTGGTTTTGCGGGAGACCAAGGACGTCCGGGGGTAGGGGGCCTCCGTTTGAATGAGTGTCCAGTGCTGAGCGACCCTCCGTAGGCCCCGCCTGCAGGCCTCTGCGTGTGCGGGATGCGTGCGGTCCCAGGGACGGGGGCCCCTGGAGGAGAAGGAGGCCCCTGGAGGAGAAGGGGGGCAGCACAAGGGCACGCGTGAACAGTTGAGTCTCCTCCAATGAATCCATTCAGGTTATTTGGGTTCAAAGTCAGGCTGATCGTAAGGACCATGTGAAATGGGACAGTACCGTTGTGTTCTGTCCGGTTCAGAACGGGACAGCTGGCCAGCCTATCCAAGCCACCAGGTAAGTGCGAAGAGAGGGAAGGGGACGGGAGGAAGGACGGAGGGAGGTGGAGAGGGAGAGGAGGGAGGGGGAGGGAGGGGGAGGGAGGGCGGCGGGTGCGTGTCTGCCCCAGGAGCCTCCGTCAGGGGACATCTCTGAGACCAGAGCTATCACTACCTTTCTTAAGACGAGGAGCTGGGGCACGGGGACTAAATAAGTGCACAGGCAGGCCGGACGCTGCGGAGCACACGAGCCCAGGGTCCCACCGGCGCTGCAGATGGGCTGAGGACAAAGTGGCTGGCACCTGCACCCCTGCGGACGGCCGTGCACCCCACAGACGGGGCTCTGTGCCTGTGTTTCCTGCTGCTCGGGCTGCACCCCTCTTCTCCCACCGACGGGCGCCCCCTGGGAGGAAGGGAGCTGAGCCCCTCGGGTGGAACCCTCTCCCCTGCGGAGCACCGCCGGGAGGCAATGCGAATGAGTGGGAAACACGTGGGGTCTCAGGAGACCGCTGGACCCAGGTGACCCCCTTCTTAACTGGGTGTTGAATGAGTCATCTCATCCCTCTGCACCTCAGTTTCAACATCTGCAAGATGGGGTTCGTAATGGTTCCCTCACAAAGGCATCGTGAAGATTGGATGTGACATCGTGTGTACCCCCACGCCCCCCAAAGTCATTCTTAAGCCACAAAGCATCATGGTGACTAGGAAGAGCTGTATTAGTAAGAGGGCTCCGGGGCCTTAGTGTGCTTTGCTCCTCTTATTTTTAAACTCACGTAATGGGTCTCGGACGGTGCTGTTCCAGCGTCCTGTACCCGCAGCAGAGAGACTTGCTGAGGACGGAGGCCCCGCCCCAGCCCCTCCCACCACACTGTAGGGCCTTTCCCGCCTTCCCCGCCTCCATATAAGGTGGGCGCTGGGCGGGGCCAGGGCCGGGGGCGGGGCTGGGGCTCAGGAGGGAGCGCCTCCTCTAAGCGTGGGCTTGATCACGTTCTCGTCCGTGTGCTTGTAAATGAACCCGCGAACATGCCCACGTTCCTTTCCAGCCGTTTTACGTTTTTGCTTCCATGTCGCGGCCGGTAGCTGCTGGCGATGCCTTTGCAACACCACGCGCCGCAGACAGGAACTAAGAGCCATCCATTCGTGCCGGTACAAGCTAAAGATTTCCTATCAAGTGCCCGTGTTTCCAGGCGGGGGCAATGGATTTCACTGCAGGAAAAAAAATACTGCGAGTGCCCCAAGTGCAGCGAGGGAGAATACTGGCCACTCTGCCGCTTTACGGGAGCATAAAAAACATCTCCGCCTGCTGATGTGAGCCGTCACGTGAGGAAGCCTGAAAAAGCAGGGCCAGGGCTGGCCCCTTCTGGAATGTTCTGTCTCTAGTGGGGGCACCATCTGACCCCAGGAGAAGGGGCTGGGGTGGGAGTGGGCTGGGAAAAGGCGTACAGGTGGGCGTACCTGGGAGGTGTAACTACTCGTTCTATGCACGGACATAGACTACTAGCCCTGAGGAGACGCCCTCGCTCTGCACGTGACAGAGGTCAGAGAGCCAGAGATGCGAAGCGACTTCTCCAAGCTCCGAGTCCAGCTTATGGACACACCGGAGGGGTATCGCAGATCTTCCCGCCCCAAATTCGTTTAGCACTATCCACTAGCCATAGTGTTACCGTCTTGTGAGTCTAATTACCATCACAAGACGGCCATTAAGGGCTTCCCACGTGCCAGGAACTGTATTAACCACTTGGCTCACACCATCACCTTTACTGTTTACACCAACTCTAGAAAAGATGTGTGGCGATTCCCACTTCAGATGAGGAAACTGCGACCCAGCGAGACTCAATCCTGGACCCGCATCAGACGGCCAGGAAGTGACAGAACCAGACGCCACGCGCACATGACTTTGCGGCCCGTGTTTCTAGACCCCAGGGGTGGAGGCCCCGCACCAAAACGCTACACCTCAGACACACCGCCCAGGGTCAGCAACCAAGAAGCTCAGTCAAAAACGCCTGCATTGAGCCATTGCGGGGGTGGTGGCTCTCGAGCCAAGTCCAAGATGTTTACATTTAGATGACAAACAAATGCGGTTCAGCCGCCTTTCCTGTACAGTGGCAGTGGGAACGCCTGGCAGCCCAGAGGAGTGGGAATGGAGGTGCTATTAATCAAGGGAGCCGGCAGGAGGATTTACAATCAGACATTAATATGGAGATTTTCATAAACACAATAATTCACACCCAAGCAGCGCCCTAAATGGAGAGTTGGTTGGCGTGGAATCTCCCACACAGTGGGAAGGGGAACGTTCCACGGTACCATAGTCGTGGACGAGAGAACGATGTTTCCTGGGGGAGGACGACGGGCAGGGCAGGGTCATGGGGGCGGGGAACCAGATACTTTGCATTCACACTTGCTTGTTGCTGGCGGGAACCATCCCACAGCTCTCTGGCCTCGCCTCACACTCAAAAATAGAAGCTTTTTAGTATACATTGGAATAATTTTAGATTTACAGAAAAGTTACAAAGATAGTCACAACACAGAGTGTGTCCTCCAGCCAGCTTCCTCGAGGTGACCCTCCTCTCTAGTTATGGTACAGTTGTCAAAACAGAGAAATGCGCATGGGTACATCACGATTGAATTAAACTCCAGACGTCGTGCAGATTTCACCGGGTTTTCTATTTTCCTTGTTCCAGGATCCCACATGGCATCTAGTCATCAACTCTTTCATTGCTGACAATTTTTAAGTCTTTCCTTGTTCCTCCCGACCTTGAGAGTTTTGAAGGGCACTCGGTCGGGCATGCTGGAGGATGTCTCTCCGTTGAGAGTGTGTCTGATGTTTTTCCCTCGTGATGTCGAGGCCAGGGTAAGACGACCACGGAGCCGAATGGCTTTCCCATCAGTTCTCACAGGGGGACATGTTGTCCACGTGACGAATCACCGATGGTGCTGACCGCGACCGTTTGGGTAAGGTGGGGGGTATTTGTTAGCTGCCTCCACCCTGAAGCTCCTGTGTTTCTCGCTGTCTGCGCTCTTGGAAGCCAGACACCAAGCCCAGCCCACACGGAGAGGGGGCACGATTACGTCCCACCGCCTGGACGGGAAAGCTTCTGTGTGTGTTATTTGCCTTACACTTTTAAAAAATGAATTTTAGATTGAACTCTTTCACTTTTATTATAAAACTCACTGCCTCCTTAAGCACATTATTTGGAACAAAATTGGCCTTTTCTTGATCATTTCCTGTCCTAAGTATACTCTAATACCCCCCAAATGTGTGGCCTTTGCTCAGCTCTTACCCTTCTTGACCTCTCTGCAGCACTTGACATCACTGGCCACTCTTCATTATGAATTAAAGGTCCCCTCGTTGCCCTGCCATTATTCTCTTCTGCTCTCTCTCTTCCTCCTCCTGAACTCCCAGGGTCCCCTCTCAGCCTCCATCGCAGTCTCAGGCATGTTCCTCCCCCAGCCCCACCATGTAGGCATCCTATGGTTCTCGTCTCCCCTCTAGCCTCGATGTCGCCCTTAGCAAGCTCGTTCACTAGATGGCTTCAATCACCATCATTATTCACACGACCTCTAACCCAATATCTCCACCCTTGACCCTCTCCATGGCTACAGAGCCTTAATTTCAATCCTCTCCTGGCCACCTCCACCTTCTGCTGTATTTCAAGCTCATCATCTCTCTATTAGGGGATTGTCTCAGCTGCTCTAACATGTGCCCAAATGACAGTGGCCTAAACGATACAGAAGGCTTATTTCTCTTTTGCATGACAAATCTGAGCCCGTAGAGGTCTGGGGCCGGGTAGGGCTCCAGCCCCATGTCGTTCCGACAGGAGTGCCTTGGATATTACCCTCGCCTGCATGGTGGACTCTCACTGTTGCATCCCTGTACCGACCTTCAGGATCAGGGAAAGAAGAGCGGGAAACAAGCAACTCTTCAAAAAGGAATGATCTGGAAGTGGTACGAATCACTGCTCCCATCTCCAGGGTCAGAACTGAATCACGTGGCAATACTGAGTTGCAAGGGAGCCTGGGAAATGAGGTCCTGGAAATGCATTCTGGGATAATGGACCATCTCCTAATGGAAATGACCACTTTGCTGTTTTCTGACTCCTACAACTCCTGACCTATGTCTCCTCTTGTCTTCTTAATATTTGTTACTGTATTAATATGATTGGTGCTCATTCCAGTAGCTGTAATGGGAAACTTGGGTATCATTGCTATTTCTCCTTATCTCACTTTAAAGACTTCCCTCGTGTTTAAGATCTTCCCTCCGAATATGTCTCTGGTCCACTTAACTTCCTCTCCACAAGGTGCCGGAGTAATCGGTCCCCATCGCTGGCTCCCCGTCCAATGCCATACACTCTACACACCTCAGCAGGGTAGAGAAGCCCCTCAGTGATGAGGACCATACCTACCTCTGCTTTCTAGCCTGTTCTACTGTATACAGATATTGTATACACTATGCAAGCTGTCACGCTTTCATGCCTTTCTCATGCTATCCTGCCTTTCTTGAAATTTCTTTCCCATATTCCATTACCTTGACTAACCCTTATGTCAAGTCTCCTCTTGGGCAAGATGGCCTTCAAGAAGCTCTGAACTCTCCATGAGGCCAGCCGTCCTTTTTTCTCTCATAGCTCGTTCATGTCTTAGGACCAGATGCACAGCTCTCGTAGTTGGACCATTTAATGGAAATGATCTATTTACGTGCCTGCTCACCCACTTGTTTATGCGTTAATACAGTTGAAGGTCAGGACTGAGGCCTTGGTCGTCTTTGTCTTACTTGTGCCTAAGTCAGTGGATATATCAGGTATTGAAATGCAGTAGTTTGTTTTCACGAAAATCAACTATTGCATTATGCCTTGATGTAGTGATGCCACCAGGACTGCTGGCATTCGTAGGGTCATCGCCTGCACTGTTAGACCCATCCCATCTTTCCACGTGTCTCTGCAGCTGTCTGCTGTCATTTCTCACTGCAGTGAGGAAGGCTGCCGTCCGGGGTTTTCTCGCCGCTCTGTGAGGTGCGGGGACCCGGCTATCAGTCATCAACCAAGATGGCTACAGCGGTGTCCCAACGCGAGTATTTCGGTCATGTTGTAGAAACACGTCCATTTTGCCTGATTCAGTTTTTTGGTCCCATTGCGGTTCTCGGTACATTCTGGAGAAAGGGGTTCCGGGGGTCAGGTCGGAGAGCCCCAGCCCCGGGCACGCGGCACCACCCTCCTGCCCTGTCCGCGAGCGCCCGGCTGTCCCACCGGGCCCCCTCTGCGTCCGCGTGTTCCGTCACGTGCTCCCCGGAAGATCCCTTTGCAGCTGGGATTTTATCTGAATTTTACAGGTAATGAAAGAGACACATAGAGGTTAATGGGCACATGGCGGGTCACACAGCCCGGAAGTGGCTGCGCCGTGCTGTGAATTCACTGAAAAGCCAGTGTTCTTCTATCTACGTGATTTTCCTGCGGGAAATTCTCTTTATCGAAACCCCTGATTTTTCAAACCGCAGTTTGCACCCCACTATTTGGTTGTAAACTAAATTGAGTGACGACCGACGAGCATTCAGAACCGAACCGAACCGATAGCACGACACATCAGAGGGGGAGTCGCACTCAGTAAACCTTTGTTCCAGGCCATAATATAACATAGTTTTTCTAACTCTGGGGCATAGTTTTTAAAGAAACCCACCAAGTGGGAAGCTTCTACTTTTACCCCCTTGTCCACCACGACGTTGCCCAAGTGACCTAACTGCCCAGTACAAGGGGCGTGTTCCCGTCTCCGTCTTTGCCGCCTCCTGGTGGCATCCGCGACCTCCCCCAACTTGTAGCGTCACTGGCTGCTCGTCTCCCTGGCCCCTTCCCCCTGCCGTCCCCCTGCTGTCCCCCTGCCATCCCCCTGCCGTCCCCCTGGTATGTCCAGGACTCTGACAGGCCGCACCCCAGCTCGGGAACACCGGGATTTCCTAGAATTCTCCGTGGCCCCCTTTTCTTCCTACGCTATCTTCTTAGCCCAGTTTTAACCTCATCTAAAAGCCAGTGACCCCTGAATCAATGCACCTCACTCTCTCTCCCAGTTCCTGGCTCCTGTTTCTGCTCCCACAAGTCCACTGGTTTCTCAGAATCAACAAGCCCCAGTGGATTCATGACTGTCCCTTCACAGCCACTGCCCTGCTGTGTCAGGGAGGGGCCTGGCCTTCACCCTTCATCCCAGCTAATGGCCCGGGCGTCCTCCTGGACTCCTCTCTTTCGCTCACGCCGCGACATCGAGCCAATTGCCCCGTCCTGTCGATTCCGTCTCCGCTGCGCCACCCGACGTGGTCGGCTCTGCCACCGTCTCCGTTCACAGCCTCGTTACGTCCCGTTGAACTCCTGCACCCATGACCGCCCTCCTCCGGTCACCCTTGCACATGGCCGCCACGGTCAGAGCTGGCTCTTCATGGGAAATGGATACGCTTGAGGGCGGGCCAGACAGAGACCCCCGCAGCCCCTCCGATGTTTCTCACGTCTGCCTCCTTAGGACCTCGCCTGTCCCCTCCCGTCTGTCCCCGCATGTCCACTCCGTGCTGTAGCATCCACCTGCTGGCATTCTAGTTCAGGTTTCACTCCATTGCCGCTTTGTCTGAAGAGTCCTCTTCTCCACACTCATTTCCTGGGTACACGCCTACGTGCACCCCGAGCTCTGGGACCGTCCCGAAACAGGTTGCCTCTCGGGCCACACGAGGTCATTTCAGGCTCTGCGCGCCACTGCGAACGTTTCTAGATCTAGAATCATGGCTGACCCGCTTCCCGGCGCCCGAGGCTCTGGCCTGTAGGAGGTGCTCCATCACGTTTATGAAGTCAGAGAATGTCCCTTCTGCTGCTGACGCGCCGTTACTTTGAGCAGGTCCCTTAACCTCTCCCACCTCATGGTCTCCCCCTACAAGAGGGCAGACACTAAGGGTTATTCAGCGCGTCGGTGCGTCAGGCCCCCAACTGCGTGCTCGTACACATGGTACTTCCTGCTCGCCTCATCTTGGAAGTAACAGAAACGACTCCCCCTCGTCCAGGTAACAGCAAGGACACAGAGACAAAGCAGGCTGTGCATGGTGGGACAGCTGGTGGGGGTCGTTGCCAGGATTTGAACTTAAGTCTGTCTTGCTCAGGAGCTCTCCCTGCTGCACGAAGAGATGACGTCTGTGAGAGCACTTGGTGAGCTGTCCCATGCCACACAAATGGGAGATGATGTCATTGTCATTAAGACCGGCCATTGTCTGCCCATCAGGGGCCGAATTCCCAGCAACTGGGACCAGGAAACCATCCCGTAGAGCTGCTGCGAAGGCCCGTGGGAGTCAGACACCACTCGGGGCCCTTTGTGCAGACTGCCTGCTCCCTCCCGGCTCGTGGAGGCAAACACGTGGCCGCGACGCAGCAGGAGGCCCACGGGAGCACAGGGACGTGGCGCCCGGGGACAGGCGACAAGGTGTGCTTGTCAATGACAGGCCGTGCTTCCCCGTGAGGGCCCCAGGGACACGACTGTGTTTTAGGGTGTCTCCAGGTGGCTCTGTTGTTGCACCGTCGCATTTAGAATGTTGGTGTCGCGCTCTGGGTCGGGACCTGCCCTGCTTTCGGCCGCTGGCGCCGGCGTGTGACTCACTCTGTTGACAGCCCCGCGGACACTGTCTGGGCGGCGAGCCTGCCGCCGGGCGGTCATGGTCGGCGTCGGGGAACCCCCCAGAGAGGCGTGCTCACCGCCAACGTGCTTGCAGAACTGCTGTATTTACAATGGGGACATGTGTCACCATGTTAAAGATGGCAGAGTGAGGCCCACACACTGAGGGAGTTTCCGTGGCTGGAGCAGTTGTGAGGGCCAGAACCCAGGATTCTTAACCCCCCGCCCCGCGCTCTGCTCTGGCCCGAACAGGCTGGAGGTCGCATGACCACGGAGCGTTCTCTGGTCTTCTCGTCCCCATCTTCTGCAGCTATTTCTGTTGTCCTCGGGAGCTAGGAGCATCTGGGGGGACAAATCCTGTAAACCCCGCGCCTGCCTTGCTCCCCAAGATGCCGTAACTGCGCGGATCATGATGTCGGGCTGAAGCAAAGGCCCAGCATGGCTCACGGCGGCGTCCCGAGCCTACCTGCAGCTGCGCTGCGGCGTCACTTACGGAGGCGACAGGTGCACTGGAGCTCAGCTTAGTGGACTAACGTTGTGGGCCACGTGCGCAATTAGCCCACGCTCGGGCCCTGGACACGGTTCGGCCAAAGCCGCACCCCGCACGTGCTGCCCCGACCCGGACACGGCTGGCCCCACCCGGACACGGCTGGCCCGACCCGGACACGGCTGCCCCCACCCGGACACGGCTGCCCCGACCCGGACACGGCTGGCCCGACCCGGACACGGCTGGCCCCATCCGGACACGGCTGCCCCGACCCGGACACGGCTGAGCGCTCCTGGGAGCTGAGTGGTTGGGGTGCTGGGAAGGGGCCTGAAAAGGGATCAGGAAAAGCCCCGGGTCCTGCGGAGAGCATCCCGCTCCACCTCCCGCCCCTGTGCCTGTTTCCGGCACAGGGGCCTGCGCCGCCGCTGGGTCTCCGGGTTCGCCGGCACCGCCCTGGAGGCAGCCAGGCGCGGTTGAACTTGGGCAAGTAAACACTCACTTTTTACCCCGATAATCCTTGGGTCTCCCTGGTCTCACCTTTAAAATCCGGAAGTCGAGTCGATGATCTCCAAAAGGCTAGAATTAGTTTGTTTATTTGGGGTCACTCACTCCGCAACCTCGGATGAAAGCGAAACACTGGGTCAGCGTGACGTGGGGGATTAGCTCGGGATTTCACGGCGGTCAGCGCCGTCTGACCGTTGCTCCGGTGGCCAGATAGCATCTAGAGCTGCCTGAAGTCACTCGGGGCCCAGCCATGGAGTTCGTGGCACGCTGCCCCCAAAGCTCCGTCTCTCCTGAAAATGTCTACACCGTTAGCTGTGGGACGCCCACAAGGTGGTCGTGGGGACAGAACTCCGAGGGAACCGACTGCCTGACTCTGTTGAGTAGCTTGCCGGACAGTTTTGGAGCTGTGTGTGGACAGGATCTGGGTCAGCTCTGTTAAAAGCATTTGGGTAGGCAAACCCGGCCTCAGTTAGTGTCACCGTGACCAGCTGGTAAGGGGGGGATGTCACCAAACAACAGGCAGCTTTCTTCCCAGCGCGCCGAATCTGTGAACGGATTTTCTTTCCCACTGACTTGTTTTCTCTACGGATCTGACTCACTTCGCAGATTGCTCCCAATCACGAGGACACAGCCCAAGTTGCCAAGTGGGCTGGTTCCTGTCCCCCCTCCATTCCAGGGAGGTGGGGAGAGGGGCCGGCTGACTCAGCATGTGCCACCAGCCATGTGGCAGCAGCACATCATCACATTCTCCCCCTGGGATCAGAGCACCTCACTGCAGGCAGGGAAATAATAGACTCCGGAGACAGGGAAATGTCATGCGTGCTCACACGCACGCACACGTACACTCATGCACGCACATATGCACACACACATGGACACTCATGCACACACACGCGCACACACACATGCACATGTACACTCATGCGCGCACATATGCACACACATAGACACGCACACATGCACATACATGTGCATACACACTCATGCATGCACATGTGCACACACACGGATGCTCACACATGCACACACACAGGAATGTGCACACTCATGGGTGCATATGTGCACACACACAGACACTCACATACGCGCGCACACACGCACACACTCATGCATGCACATGTGCACACACACACTCATGCGTGCACATGTGCACACACACACACACCACTCACACATGCACAGACACTCATGCATGCACATGTGCACACACACACGCCACTCACACATGCACACACACGCACATACACACTCATGCATACACATGTGCACACACACACACGGACACTCACACATGCACACACATGCACACACACACTCATGCATGCACATGTGCACACACACGCCACTCACACATGCGCACACACACACTCATGCGTGCACATGTGCACACACACATGCCACTCACACATGCACACACACGCACACACACTCATGCGTGCACATGTGCACACACACGCCATTCACACATGCACACACACACACACCCATGCCTGTCATATCGAGGAAGCATGGTCAGGACGCTGTAAAACTCAAAGACTGGGCATCCTGGACTTTGTAAACAGCCATTAACCCAGGACAGTGCAGGACCGGGAATAACAAGAAATGCCACTCTCACAGATGTGCCTGTCGCACAGTTCACTAGCTTCTCTGCTCGGGATGACAAGTTCCATCTCTGATCGCCCTGCTCTGTCTCGCCAACAGGCCAGGAGGTGGGGCTGGGCGACGTGAGTTCCATGGAGCCCCAGCCGGACGAGGGTGGGAATGGAATCATGAGCATAATGGGCGGAACAGCTGGTGAGTGAGTCCCGGGGGCCTTCCAAAGGGGGCACTGAAGCCAGGAAAGCCTGGAAAGGCTGCAGGGAGCCAGAGTTCCTGAGAATGAAGACACGAGAGGATGACTAGAGGGAACCAAAGGCGGGAGTGGGTGAGCAGCAGCAGGGGGCCCCAACGGATTGCCTGCGACAGGCCGCTGTCGGTGGCAGCTGGTTTTCTGGGAGCCCCTGGGCCTCCGGTGTGGGCAGGCCGGCCCCGTGACACAAAACATAACCCTTTTGGCTAAACAAGTTCTACTATAGCTGAGCATAGCTGTACCCCGTGATTACAATGTACAGTGCAAGGCCTGCTCAGATCATTAGAACAGCATTATTCATAGTAACCAAAGTCCAGAAATAACCCAACTCTCAATGGACAATTGTGAATGAGTCATACTCTGGAATAGTATACAGCAAAGAAAAAGGCAAGTGCTGTATGCCTACACGTGGTTGCGCAAGAAGAGGTAGGTACACATTATGCGTTATGCGTGGTTCCATTAGGGTAAAACAGCCAAACAGTCAAAACGACTCCGTGGTGACTGACATCGAACGGCCACTTCTGGAGAGGAAGGTGGGGTGACTGACATTGAACGGCCACTTCTGGAGAGGAAGGTGGGCGTTGGTGATGGGAACAGGGCGAAGCAAAGCTCCCGGGACGTGTGACTTTTCTATTCCCTGATGTGGGTGGGAGCTACGGTCGTGTGGCTACTTTTTGTGTATGTTATGCTTCAGTATGAGCGGGGATGGAGGGCAGGCAAAGCAGACAGGGGGCTCTCGGGGTCCTCTGCCACCAGGTCCGCCTCTCATGGGAGCGGACACGACCCCACTTATAGCTGATGCCGCTTTTGTCCTGCCCGGTGTCCGAGGGTGCTCATCTGTGACATCACCTCAGAAACTGGATGCAAGACTGAAGCCTGGGGGAGGGCGGGGAGGGCCACCTCTACGTCCGTGTCCTTCACCTGGAGAGGGACACATGGAAGGGGGGCGGCCAGGAGGCGGAGGCGGACGCGCAGAGGGCGGGCAGCGCGTGCCCAGGGAGCAGCGGGGCCGATGGGTGTGCACGCAGGGAAGGGCGTGCGCGGGCCCCTCCCATCTGGGCTCTGACACCGCCAGCTGATGCCACGCCCCTCGGAAGTGCCCGAGCTCATCACCTCCAGCTGCCACCCCAGCCACATCTGCAGCTCCCCAGCTAACCGCGCCCCACGATCGCCCGCCAGCCCCCCGCCACCTGCCTGCCTGCCACTCTGGGCGCTCACGCTGAATCAGTAACGAGGAGCTCCAGGGCCGCCCGGCTTCTCCGCCAGCGCCCGCTGCCCGGAAACCCGCCGCCCCCTCCGCTCTCCGAGCCCGGTCCCTCGGCCCCGTCGGATCTGGCCGGCAGGCGGACAGGGCGGGTCTCTGGCGGACGGGCCGACGGCAGCTGCCGACGCTGCAGTTTGAGCATCTCCGTGGTCGGGGGAGAGTCCATCACAAGACAGGCACAGTGTCCACTGTGCGCTGACCCCGGGGGCACCAGGGTCTCTCTCTCCGAAATAGCTGAGGACGTGGAGGGAGACTCGGGTCAGAGGTCCGCTGCGTCGTGCTGTGTGTTCGGGCACCTCCAAGGCGGCGCGCTCGGCCGACGGGGCGGGTCCTCAGAGGCCACCCCCACCCCCCAGTCACAGGGCCCCTCAGCAGTGAGCTGCACGGCCCGGCGCCCGGCAGACCTGCGGGCATTTAGCCTGGCGGGGGAGGGGGGGCTGAAGTGGGGCCCTCCGCACCGAGGATGGGCGCTCTAACAGCGAGTCCCCCACTTGTCCCTCCCCACCCCCACCCCCCGTCCCCAATCGGGACACCTGAGTGAAAATGACACTGCCTTTGCAGGGGACGCACACGCGTCCTGTGACCCAGACGTGTCTGCCCCAGCTGAGCCCCGCTGAGGAAGCAAACGGAATTGCAGGTCAGGCGACGGGGGTGTCCCGCGGTGCGCCCTCTCGGAGGCCCCCCCAGACTCGACGCTTTATCACTGGTAACAAGTCACGGCCGTGCACCTCCCACCAGGTGAGGCCGCCCAGTGTGTCACCCAGAGTGTGCTGACAGCAGGCCCAAGCACTGCTGCCGGGGGGACACAGGAGCCAGCCCTGGGCACACGAGGTAAGGACGTGGGGACGCCTGGGTGGGAAGTCGTGGTGAGCCCTCAGGAGCCCGCACAACCCCCACGTGTGCCCCCTCTGGTGCCGGGCTCTCTGCTAGGTGTAGGGCACGACCGACTCTTACAAGTCACTGGAACCCGTGCTTGTCCCTAAGAATGGTCTAGAAATTCACCTGGGCAGAGCTGTGGCAGGAAGTGGGCAGGGCTGGTGACATTCCCAGGTGTTTCCTTCCTGTCTTTCCATTCTGCTTCGGGCACTTCAGGAAGATCTCTGTGACCTCAGGGCCAGACTGTGAGTCTAAGCAGGAGCCCCACCATGGGGCTGGTCCCCACGCCTGCCTCCACCTGGTCTCAGGGCTCTGCTAGGCCCCCTGCTTCGCCCTGCAGAGCTGTGGGGGCGCGGTCCCCACGCGCAGCCCCGCTGTGGAGGGCGGACGGGGGTGCCCTCACCACGGCGCACCTGCCGGTGTAAGCGGGTTGGATGGGGCCCCCCACCAGGGATGGAGCGACCTAGGGTCTGGCCCCCAGGAGCCTGAGCCTTGCAGGTAAGACATTGAGGGTCCAAGGCCTCATGTACCCCAAAGGGCAGACAAGGAGGCGCCTGCAAGCCTCAACCTCACGATTTGCAGACGAAGAAGAACGTGGCCGTGAAGACGCAGACCCCTGGGAGCGGACGTCACCTCTCCTCTCTGTCCCCACGGGGTCTCCGCTGTCTGCAACGGCCTAGTCCCCGCAGGACCTGACGAAATCCCGTCCTCGGTTTCTCAGCCACGAGCATCCGCCAAGCCCCCTGCCCCCTGAGGCACACGCGTTCCTATGCTGGTTTTCGGGGGGCTTCCCGCCCCCCTCGCCTGACGCGGGCCCTGGCCCCCAGCCCGCCGCGGAGGGAGCCCCGTCCTGCCTGGCCAGCGGTCGGGCCAGCAGTCGGGCGAGGCTCCTCCGTGACAGCCAGACCCCGGCCTGCCCTGGGTCCCCGCTCGCCTCCGCGCTGAGCCCCTCCGCACAGCGACCTCCGCCGCATCCGGGGTACCTCCCCTCCCAGGGGCCTCCCGGGGTGCGTCTCCTCCCGCTCCTGCCTCCGGCTGGCAAACCACCCCGGTTCCTCCCTTTGTCCTCAGTCTAATTGTCACGGAGGCCCTGGCCCTGGACAGTCCCATTTCCTAGGTCTGGTGTGAGAAGTGGCGTTTTGGGGAGCCTTTCCAGGTGCCACACGTGGGAACCTGGGGTCCAAGCCCTCGGCTTCCCCTTCCTCATGACCTTGCAAGTGGCTTTCGCTGTCATCACCAAGACCACTGCCCTGAGGTCCTCGGGGATTGCCGAGGTGCCACGCTCTCCTGGGCCTCGGAGGGCCACGCCGGGGGTGCTGCCCCCACCACGAGCCTCCCTCCACACTGGGTTTGTCCCTATCTCTCCCGTACCCCCCACCCCAGGCGGAGGAGGCCCCCAAGCCGGGTATCTTTCCTCCCCCCCCACCCCCACCCCCCGACGGCTTTGTTCGTGCAGACGGTCCCTCCAGCGTTCCAGACCCCCCTCCATTCGTCTCAAGAAGAGCTGGCCCCAAGCGTCCACTGCCCACCTTGCAGGTGAGGTGTCTGTCTCGGACCCCAGCAGCCACGCTGGAGACCAGGCGTGGGTGCAGGAGGGCACGTGGGGGGCGAGCAGAAAGAGGAGACGGGGCTGTGGGAGGACCTCGCGGAGGGGCACACGCGGGGTCAGGGCTGCGGGCCGGGCAGACGCCCGCTCTGGGACCTCCTGACAACTGGCCGGTGCCCTCCAAGTCCTCCTGGAGGACACTGTGCAGCGTCGGTCCCTTCCCCGCGGGCTGAGACCCGGGATGCTTCTCTTCCACGCACTTCGGCCACCCTGTCCTCGGGTTTGCAGAGGGCGCCCACGTGGGTGCAGCATGGAAAGCAGCTCAGGGGACGTTCGGGGTGAGGGACAGGCACTGTGCCAGGCGAGTCGGGGCCACGAGCGCCCCGTGGCAGCTGCGCTGCGCTCAGAGGCGGGTGGGGGCGGGGCTGACACCACCACGGCCTTCCCCCAAGTCCCACGTGCAGAAGCCCGGAGCCACGCTCAGCGCCTCGCGCCCCGCCCCCCGCCGGCCCCCGCGCCCCGCCCCGCCCCCGCCGGCCCCCGCGCCCCGCCCTGCTCGCGTGCCGCGCCCCGCACCCCCCGCACCCCCCCGCCCCGCCGCCCCCGCGCCCCCCCCGCGCCCCCCCCCGCGCCCCGCCCCGCCGACCCCACGCCGTGCCACGCCGACCCCCGCGCCC
>PVJL010016144.1:6734-22005 GCA_004026885.1 Lyroderma lyra
CCACAATGAGATACCACCTCACACCTGTGAGAATGGCTATTATCAACAAGACAAGGAATAACAAGTGCTGGAGAGGATGTGGAGAAAAAGGAACTCTGGTACACTGCTGGTGGGAGTGCAAACTGGTACAACCACTGTGGAAGGCAGTGTGGAGGTTCCTCAGAAAATTGGGAATGGAGCTACCATTTGACACAGCAATGCCCCTTCTGGGGATCTACCCAAAGAACTTGAAAACCTTTGTCCGCAAAGACTGATGTACCCCAATGTACATGGCAGCGCTGTTCACAGTGGCCAAAACATGGAAACAACCAAAGGTCCCTGCGACAGATGACTGGATAAAGAAGCTGTGGTACATATACACAATGGAATATTACTCAGCTGTAAGAAAAGATGAAATATTGCCATTTGCGACAAAATGGATGTACCTGGAGATCATCATGTTAAGTGAAATAAGCCAGACAGAAAAAACAAAGAACTGCATGATTTCACTCATATGCAGAATATAAAACTGAAAGCAAATAAAAAAAGAAATGAACAAACAAATAACCCATGGACACAATCGATAGTTTAATGTTTATTTGGGGACGAGTGGGTTAGGGAGGGGAGAAAGGAGAGGGGGTGGGAGAGGAGGGGGCGAAGCTAAATATAAGGTGATGGAAAGAGATGTCACATTAGGAGGTGAACTTATTATACATCAAGTTCACAATGCACTGTAGAATTGTATGCCTGAAACCTATGTAATCCTTGCTAACAGATGTCACCCGAATAAATCTAACAATAAAAATGAATTAAAAAAAAAACAGACAAAAATGCACAGAGCAGGAAGGAATTAACAGCAGAATCCTAATAGTAGTTGTGTTTGTGTCATTGATTTTGTGCAATGTTGAGGGATAAAGGATGTGGATCCATGCGGAAATGAATTATTTCAGGAGTGTGCATGACAGTGGTTGCACATTTAAGTGTACATTAGAGTGAAATGCCAGAAAGAAAGGCTGGTATGAGCTGGATTGTATGTGTAGGATCATGTCATTGTGGTTTTGCCATAGTACTTTTACACCCGGGGGGTGTGCTGGAGGGAGGCTGGTGGTGTGGAAATCCTGTGTTGCCTTCAGCGTGACTCGAGGTGTGGCGGTCTTGGGCTCAACAGGGCTGATCCCAACCTTGGCCTTGGCCCCGGCCCCAATGCACCCCACCCCGCCCGCCTGCAGCTTCTCCAGGAAGGGACAGTGCGGGGCATGGTACACGAAGGATGAGGTGCTGGCGTGCCCGTGCAGGACAGGGCATGGACTCGGGCTTCCCACTGGCAGGGGTACAGCCCTGCTGGCTTGGTTGTGAGGCATGTTTGGCAGTTTTTTAAGGGTCCCAGTGGCAGGCTCGCTCATCTAGGGCCATATTACCCTAAACATATCTGATCTCCTCTGATCTTGGAAGCTAAGCAAGGTCTGACCTGGTTAGTACTTGGATGGGAGACACCCCAGGAATACAGGGTGCTGTAGGCTTTTGCCTCTCCTTGGGGCTCCCTTTTTCTGGTTGCTTTGCTTCCATAGTTTTGACACCAACCCGGGCGAGGCCCGATCCCAACACCTCTTGGCCCTAACGCCCTGTGCATCACCTGAGGTAATGATTCTTCATTAAGTTCAGGACACTCCTCCCTGAATTTTCAGCGGGCACTGTCTGCCACATCCAGAGGGCTGCCAGGTAGGACTCAGGGCGGTCTCATTCCTGCCTTCCTGCCAGCCTTCTTGCAGCCCACAGTCACTCACAGCACCACCACTTCGAACGCATGCCTGGACACGAGGCCGCTGGCAACCACACGCCACTTCTCACCTCATTTTCCTCTTCTTCCTCCAGCCTCTGTGTGCATTCCTCAGCCAGGGGAATTCCCGTCCCTCAATCCGGAGGGCCAAGCCCTGGAAACTACAGTCGGCCGCTTCCCACAGCCCCGTGGCACATTATTGGCTTGCCCTCCCACATCTGGGTCATCAGAGGGACCCAACCACCCACCCCGCAGAGCAGGTCTTTGTTTCTGCTGGCACGCTCCCAGACCTAGACCTCCTTTAAGAGCTGGTCACCCCACATCCGTCCATGGTCAGTCCACATACACGGGAGAGTAGATGGCACCAACCCAGAGGAAGAGCCAGCCAACAGACAGAAAGCTGTCTTTGCCCAGAGCAAGACCTCAGGCTCCAGGACACACACAAAATGACACAGGCCCAGAAGCTACACAAACAAGGGATCTGCTTCTGGGACACCTGTCTCTTGGGTGGCTTCAAGGGTGGCACTGAAAGCACCAAGGGAATTTTGAAATTCCATCTCCCCCATTCCGAAGCCCCTTGGTGACAGCCAGCGTGGGGTGGGGGGTGTGGAGGGCACACTGCCCTCTGACGTCTGACTAGTGTCTACTGGACAACCCTGCACTGTGAAAGCTGCCTCACCAGTACAGCCTCAGGCTGTCTTTCCCAGTCCGAGTGCCAGTCTGTGTGTCTCTGCCAGGTTGTCTTTCACTCTGTGACTGCCTGCTAGGCACTCGCTCTAGTCACAGTGCTTATGCGGCCTCCCTCCCTCTGTCTGTCCCTCAGTTCACCCTCCATTCATCCTCGTGAACCTTCCTCACCCCTGCTTTGATCCCTCTCTCCCCTTGAGTCTGTGTGTGTTGCTGTCTCTGTGTGCTTCTTTCTTCTCTGTTTCTGTTTCTGTTTGTCTCTCTTACTCTTTCTCTCGTGTCGTCCCACCTGTAGATCCTCAGCAAAGAAGGGTGATTTGCTGTCATGGGACCTGACCAAGGGCTGGGTGACTAGGCGACAAGTGAGGGGCAAGACTTCCAGGGAAACACAATTGGGAGATGAGCAGAACTCGCACCTTCCAGTGGCACTAGTGGCTCCTTGTGGCTTAGGATCACTCAGCACCCCCACACACTAGAGGCTCCTTGTGGCTTAGGATCAGTCAGGGATAGAATCATAAACCGGCCTGAGGACTGGGCTGGGTCCAGGACCTGGCTGATTTTACAGATAACACGATAGGGGCAGAGAGGCCCTTGTGTCTCTTTGGAATGCTGGTTGTGTGCTTGGAGCAGTCAGGTATGGCAAAGTGAGTGGGCAGCAGCCTGAGACGTCCCGGGATAACAGAGCCCCAGAATACATTCACATGCAGGGCGTGGGCTGGAAGTGGGTTGGTGGTGGGGAAAGTCTGTGTCTCCTTCAGCGAACCTTGGTGTGTGGCGGTCCAGGGTTCAGCAGGGATCGCCCCGGCCCAGTCCCTGGACCAAACTCCAACACACACGCCAGCCTGCCTGCACACCGCTTCTCTAGACATGGACAGTGTAGGGAGTGGTACACAGAGGACGTGGTGTTGGTGCCTTTGGCTGCAGTGCAGGCAAGTACACGCCGGCCATCTCCACTGAGTGTGGAGTTGCACACGCGCAGGACAGAGCATGGGCTCGGGCTTCCCACTGGAAGGGGCACCATCTGCTGGCTTGGTTGTGAGGTGCATCAGGCAGGTTCTTAAGGGTCCCAGCAGTGGGCTCACTCATCTAAGACCATACCACCCTGAACGTGCTGATCTCCTCTGATCTTGGAAGCTGAGCAGGGTTGGGCCTGGTTAGTACTTGAATGGGAGAATGCCTGGAAATACCAGTTGCCACAGACTTTTGCATCTTATAGGGGCTCCATTATTCTGGTTGCTTTTCTTTGTTCATTTTTGGACGCCAAATCTGGTTAGGCCCGCTCCCAACACCTCCTGGCCATAACGCCCCGTGCATCACCTGGGATGGTGATTCCTCTTTGAGGTCAGTGCCTGCAGGCCCCAGTGACACTCCCCCCTGCATTTCTAGCTTGCAATGTCTGCCACACCCAGAGGGCTGCCAGGTGGGGCTCAGGCCAGCCTCATTCCTGCCTTCATGCCAACCTTTTAGCATCCCACAGCCATTCACAGTGAACAGGGCGGTAGTGTTTTTGTGACAAGTGTTGGGTATTTAGGAAACCATTCCCGAATGCCTAATGGAAGATCACAGAAAGGGACCCTTTGGCCTCACAACTATTGGGATAATTAAGGGTGAGGGATGCTTTGATGTTCATGACACAGGAATAAAGCTGTGAGTTACTCTCTGGAGTCACTGCTGTCATTTGTTCTACTACCAGCAAAATCGGAGGGGGCCATCCTTGCCAACACGTGGCATTAGGAGGTTTTCCAATTTTTGCCATTTTAACGAATAACAAATTTTATTTCATTTTGGGTTTGGAGTTCCCTTGATGGCTAGCCTAGCAATTGTAAAAATTTTTCATTTGTGTTAGTTATTCCAATTAGTAAACTTGTGTTGTGTGCTTCAACTATTATTTTTCCATGTACTTTACCCATTTTTCTTTTGGGTATTGTTTTTCTGCTTTATAGGAAATTTTTCTGTATTCTGGATTTAAATCCTGTTTGTACTTGATAGTATATTTACACTTACAACACTGAGAGAAGAAACTAACTGCAGAACGACACATGCAACTTGACAGAAGTTATGTAAACTAGAAAACGGAGGCGCTGTTGTCCAGGATTAAGCATAGTGCACAGGCACCCCACATGGAGAGGAGCAGCAACACCGCAGGGGAGGGCTGAAAGATGCTCTTCAATGTTCTGTCGGAAATGAAATGTCCTGTCAGAAATGAAATGTTCTGTGTATTTCCTTCCTGTGTGTATAACCTGAAGTACAAAGAGATCCTTATATGCTTTAAACAGAGATGGCTTCGAGCAAGATTACAGCTAAAGAGGTTTATGCATACATGTCAAAGCATTATAAAAATTGAGCATCAAGTTCAGGAACAGAAGCAGCAGCCAAATAAGGCTGTATCAGTAATACAGGACGCAGTATGCCATTTTCTCCTCCATAAAAAACAGGAAAGGTTTAATAATGGGATCATTAAAATTAAGGCAACTGAATACATTATGATTTTAGTTTAAGACTTCGGTTTGCAATTTAAATGCTAGCTAACATTAAAATCACAGGCACATACCATTTAAAATGCTGCAATTAGACGGTAGGATAACTCATAAATAAAGTACTAAAATATTTCATTGCTAAAACTTATTTTCAATTCCTTGGATGAAGCTTATGCCCAAGTATGTTAGCATTTGAATAGAGTTACATACCTTTGGTCAATGAAGGAACTTTAGTTTATATACAGGAATAGTGTATTTATTTCTTTATAGAAAAATTTATTTTGTTATTTTTTAGAATCAGAAATAAGTTTTTGGTTGCAGAGTATCTACAACCAAATATAAATTTAGTAAGTATTTAATTTGTAGAAATATATGTAGATAGAAGTTTTAAATGTCATTTGCTATAATCTGAAATTACTATGTTGTATGTCTTTAAGGCTTTGTGGAGAGGCTATTCTTGGAGGAAGAAAAATGACTCTACAGAAATTAAAGCTATCTGAAGACTTATTAAAATTATTAATGGGGAGGTTCAAGGAAAATAAAAACTCTACAAAAGAACAGCCCTGGCACTTGGCCACCTTCTAACATGCAAGCTTCTATCTGCTATTCTTGAGACTTTGAAGCACCTCACTTAGTTTTTAACAATAACTTGCAGATGTTAGAAATGCATTTTTACCTCTGAGTGTACAGAGAATATTACAATAATACAATATTAGCTACAAATTCATTTTGTGGCTGTGACTTTCTCTTTTTTCTCAGAAGTAGTTACTAGATTGTTGCCACTTTGTTGTGAGAATGTGGCCTAGAGCGGAGCAACTTCTAAAATATTTGTTCTTATCTGAAGTTGCAATCATAGCATCCCTTGCATGGAAGTCATCATTTACGCTGGCCAGGTCTTGTTTAATGTCTCATAGGTATTCTTGCATTTTAATGCTGAAGTGTTCACTGCTCAGTAGGTCTAACTCAGCCAGCCAACTTTTTGTTTGCTCATCACTGGAACTCAGATCCCAAGTGAAAATTCATCTGTGTGCTAGAGTATTGGGCAAAAAAAAAAATGTTTCATCTGTTAACATAAGAGTTCCTACAAACATTACTTTTTATGATTTCATTTCCTTTATCTTTATAATATTAATAACAGTGATTTCTAGCATTTACTGAGTACCTATGTATGGAGAACTACCTCTGAGGTAGTTCTTACTGTTTTTTCCATTTTATAGAGAGGGAATATTTTTTACATAAGCTAAGTTCCTCACTTGAGGGCTCAAATGTGATAAGAGGCAGAGCTGAATTTGAATCCATTTCTGCCTCTACAGCTGATTACGTGGTCCATTGTATTATCTCAAAATGATAGAACTTTCTGGATATATGTCTGTCCAAATGTAATAAAGACCTCTCTAGCTTAGTTACATTGTAATATTCATTCACCTGGAATTTAAGTCTTTGTCTTTGGACTGGTAGGCTAGACCTATATTAAACTATGATGCATGGAGTCAACTGCACTGAGATGACAGATTTCTCTTCCTACCTGGCCACTTAGCTGCAACTTAGAGCACTTTGCCCCATGTTTTCTTATTGAGTGGTGGTTAAGAAACCAGGCTCGGGAGTTCCCTGATGGTGTAGTGGCTTAGGGCTTTGGCGCTGGCGCTGTCAGCGCTGCGGCCTGGGTTCGATTCCCAGTCAGGGAGCTACCCACATACCAAAAAGCAAAAAAAAAAAAAAAAGAAACCACGCTCTGATGCCACCTTTTATGGGAGGAATCCAAGCTTTGCAGCTTCCTACAGGTTACTGAGCCTCTCTGTGCTTCACTTTCCAGTACTGTAAAATGGTGTAGTAATAATACCCATCTAATTGGTTATGGTGAGGATGAAATGAGTGAACAAAATGTGCTTGATAACACAAAAGTGCCAACCAAATAACTGTTCACTGTGAATCTTACTATTTTTAACTTTCCTTTCATTAGCATTATTTATTACCATGCAAATTTCCCATGAATACACTGATTCAATAGGGAACTGAGGAGTGAAAACTATATTTTAGACTCACCCATATCAAATGTGTTTTAAAGCACCTCACTTTTCCATTCAAGAAGCATGTGATAGGGTAAGTACTAGTGACTTTATCATTATCTGATGCTGTGATTAACTGTCACACACAAGTCATCTTTTTTCTAAGAGTTCTCACAAAAATGGCCTTACATTTAAGCTTACTTCATTGACTTCAGGGTGTTCACTTTCAGGGACTGTGGGTTTGATTCACTTTTTGTGGCTCTTTAACAATTAAAATACAGATGGGCCTTTAGATGGACTCAGCACTGACGGGGCAGCAGTCCAGTCACTGTTAAGTCATCACACTTGCTGAAGCTGATCCAGAACTTTGGCTCTGAGCTGCGTTTTGGTTGGGTTGTTTCTAAGAATATTTTTCGTTTACAACTTTTAATCTCATTCTGTTCTGTTCCAGTTTGACAAAACTACTTGTGCCATGAATGGTGTAGAGAGTTGTATGGGGACACTGCTGGAGCTTTTGCAGATTCAGGAAGAAAAGCCTTGGGACAAATTTTCAGACAAGACCAGAAGCATTTTCACCCAAACATGTTGTTTGTTAGCTGTTTTATTGAAGACAGCAGCTGGTGCCTTTGTAAGTACTAATCAATGATTTTAAGGTTTAACATCAGTTGGACTGCTAATTGAAGAAGGGATTTGGGAGAGGCTGTGCGGATGTAGGGAGACTGTTGAGGAAGGAGGCAAGAGATTGTACTTGACCTAGAGATTTTACATGACCTAGAGAATGTATGTGGCCTAGAGACTGTACGTGACCTAGAGACTGTACATGACCTAGAGACAGACAGGAATAGAAGAAGACATTTTATGCAGTTTGGAAAGGAGATGGGAGATGAAATGGGTCTGCGGATTGGACTGTCATGTGTAAACCACAATGACGTCCTCATCTGTGGACTGTTTAGATGAAACACAGGTGGTGGTGCATGCAAAACGCCAATGTGGGAAAGCAATGACAGCTGCGGGACCCAAGAACAGAGACAGATCATCTGTACGGCTACTGAACATTTTATGGATCTCTGAAACTACTGGAATGTAAATTGCATTTCTAAACATCCATGGTAATACCACACCAGAGAAGCAGAAAAAACGTCAGCATTAGGTATCGAGGCCAAGCCTTGTGCAAAGCCAGTTCACGCAAAGTGGAGGAGCTAATGTCCCTGCAGTAGTCTGCATGTCACCTAGAGATGCTGGGGGAAGGCTGGATGAGTAGCCACTGTGCCTTGTGAGACACGGATGACCTGGGAGGTGATAGACACAGCAGGATATGTAATCCCAATTTTCCACATCACTTGACACAAAAAACTATAGTAACCAATAGAGGGTAACACAGGCATAAAACCAAATACTTATCAGAGAAGCAGAATGATACCAAAATTGAACCCGCATAAATGACTCTGGGAACACTGGCAGGAACATACAAAGCAATGGCACTAAACACTACCTTATGTCACAAAAAAAACTAATGACTTTACACAGCAGGGTCTTCCTCTGCTGTGTCCTGGCAGTCAGACACCCTTGCCTCATCCTCTCATCAGAGTTCACTCACAGGCAGCTTCACCTTTCCATTATCTCCCTTGTCCTCTACTCCTGAAGAGATGCTGGGGTATAGCAGGTGCAGAAGGAAGCCCCACATTGTCTCAGAAGCTGCAGGGCCTCCAGGGAGAATAGTGAGATAAACCACGTTCCCTCACAATAGAGGCCACCACAAGCCACCGAGAGGCATCACGTGACTCTCATGAGAGGCTGGACCCCAGATTTGGAAATAGCAGTGAGGGATCCCCAACCACAGGACTGGTATCTCACTTTCAAAAGTTAAAGTGCCATCAGCATTTTTGGAAACTTAACTTTACCCTCCTACATCTCTATTTAAGCACAGATTTTTATTATCAGAAAGAAAATGAATATATAAAAAAAAAAAAACAAAACACACAAATCTCACCAAGGTTAGGAACACCTATGCCCAATGCACCAGCACCCTCTGACAATAAGAGGAACAGCACTGGGTTGTGCCAAATGGAACATGTGGCCTTGGTTCCTGTGAAGGCAAATCCCATCATCATGAAGAAAAGGACAAGAAACCAGGTGTCCTGTAAAAGAGACTAGACAGACTTAGCCTCATGAAAACTCAAAAGACAGTGGTCCTTTAGGTAAAGGGGAGAGGGGGAGGAAGAGGGAGACAAAGATGGGGAGGGAGAGGGGGAGCAAAAGAACCGATGAAACCAACAGTAAATATTTCAAGGCGTATTAACACCTTCTAAAGCAGCGGTGTCCAATCATCTGGAAGAAGAATTAACCTGGGCCACACGTAAAACACTGACACCAATGACAGCTGATGAGCTTAAAAAAAAAAGTCCATGCATAATTCTCATGATGTTTTAAGAAAGTTACAAATTTGTGTTGGGCCACATTTAAATCCATCCAGGGCCATATGGCAGACAAGCTTGTTCTAGAATCTTTCCCTATGGTAGTGAAAAAGAAGAACTGACAGCCTTCACACAGCAGTGTTTCAGTGAGACACAATGAATATTAGACAGTACAAGCAAGTAAAAGAGAGGAATCAAAGTTTGCAAAACTCTTTAAACATAAAGCCTGTTTAAATATTTCAATCTCTTTAATCTTTAAAAACCCTCACACACACACACACACACACACACACACACACACACACACAGAGAGAGAGAGAGAGAGAGAGAGAGAGAGAGAGAGAGAGAGAGAGAGAGAACGAGAACAAGCTCCTATGCTGAACAGATGATTTCACAAGAGGAAAAGTCATAAGGACCAAACCTGAAACTGGACGATTTATTCCAAAGAGAAAATAGTGAAACAAACTATGAGTAGAGTTTGTCTTCTCAGAAAAAGAAACAAACAATAAAACAACCCTCTTGCCCACCAGCACACAGTACTTTCTGTCGGGATACTGTTAACAGACTCCATAGAAATAAATTCTAAGCAGGTTACTTAAAAGGGAAGAAACAACGAGTTTTCTTTAAAATGAGATAACCCTGATAATACTGTATCTAAATACATTTAAATAAATTAAAATTAAAGTATATTTTACAGTATAAGTGTGAAGCTGTATTGTTTTCTAAATATAGTAATTAAGCAAATAAACCATAAAATTAAACCCTCAGGATTTAGTTACAAACCAGCTATATGTTCACAGCTCACTAGTTCATGTTACAACAAACCCACAGGCGACATCACAACTAGCATCTAGTTTGTTCCCAATGACACGGGTCAAAACTCTTAGACAACTATTTTACAGGGAAAACATCAATTGCCCAGGGCACCTTCCCATCTGTTTTTATTCCTTCTTTATTATTAGACAATGACCCGTGTGTATAAACTGTTTATGTGTAATGTATGAAGTTATCCCCCTTTTATTGTAGTTGGTAATGGTGATGACGTGGGCAAGTCCAGTGTCTGTAAAGAATCATGCTGCAAAGCTGACACAGGTGGCACCAGGGAACTGTAGCCCTTACAGGTGACACACAAGCAGGTGCTATTCCCAGTGACACCAGAAAACGACCAAGAAAAACATTTCCAGGTGACTTGCGCACAGGTGCCGTTCCCACAACGACCCCTAGAGGACAGCAGAGAGCAGCGCGTGCTTGTTCTGCGTTTAAAAGGAGACTCAGAACCTCTGGGGCTCACGCACTTGGAGGTAAACCCCGTCCATGACCTCACAGGCCTCACCTCACCTTCTGCTCCCACTCACAGGGGAGCTCAGCCCCACGGTCCAGGCAGAACTCCAAGGATCAGCAGTGAGCCTGGAGAAGTGCTGGCTGGACGTCAGGTAGAGGCAATTTGCCTTAAAGATGTACTAATGCGCCTATTTTTTTGTGTGTGTGTGGTTCCCTGGCTGGGAATCGAACCCAGGCCGCGGCCTTGAGAGTGCTGAAGCCTAGCCACTACACCACCAGAGAAGCCCAATCTGTATTTCTTGATAATATGAAGCAAGAAATAGATGCACCTAAGCCCAGTACGCCTCCCTCACTGTCGTGCACCAAAAACAGTAAAAATAAGCCAAGATTTTCCACTCCAACCTCTTCCTCTGACAGGTACCCTGAAGAACAACACCCCGCCATGGCCTCAGTGGTCTGCCTGGGCCATGCTCCTCACCTTTTGCTTCCACGGTGATCCCTGCAGGAACCCCCTGAAGCCTCCTAAGGTCATCTGATCCTCTCAGCATGGTGGTGCCACCAGAAAAGGCATTAAGCTCCTTTGAAAAGGCCGAGTGAAGTCAAGGTGCTCCTGCAGGCTGCTGCAGGGGTGCCACGTCAGCACCAGGTGGTGTTGTGCAGGATCACACACAGACACACGGGAGCTCACGGGGATCTGAGAAGGCTGGAAACCATCAGCAGTGCCCGCTAGACCAGGTCCTGAGTTGGCAAAACTGAGGCTGCACTGACTGCTCAGTCACCACCCACCTGCATCTCGGCTCCTCCCAGCTGGTTCTCATCCTCTACCTCGGCCCTCGGGACTTAAATTGGAGCCCAGTCCCCCTTCCTGCCGCCAGTTGAGGCCTCTTCAGAGCCAAACAGTCAAATACTGGAGGGTCCTGGGTGTGTGCTCTGCCCAGCTCCTCCCCTGAGGGGTCTTGCCCACCTGGGCATGGCAAGGGTCTCCCATGGACAGAGTGAGAAAGGACCTAGTCTCCTCAGCCCCAGGTGTCAGGGGCCTTCTCCCAGCCTGGGAAGAGCCTTGGGTCACCACTGGGTGGTGGCATTTCCACAGTGGAGGATAGGAGAGAGAAAGTGCTCCCAAACCACAGGGGTCATGTCTCACTTTCAACTATAAGGTGACATCAGCGATTCTGGAAACATTTGACTTTACTTTCCGAAGTCTCTACCGAGCTCAGACTTTATTTATCAGAAAGGAAATGGACATAAAAGGAAACAAACGCATCTCACCAAGGTTGGACACACCTGCGTTGATGATGTGTTTGAGCTAGTCAGCTCTTCATCTCATCAGTACATTTAGTGAATTACCATGGGAGCGAACATGGTCAGAGCACATAGCACTAAGTAGGTATCAACCTGACAGACCTATGCTTATGCCTTTGCTCTGCCCCCTGAGAGGCTGTGAGGGACCCTGCAACACCTCTGGGTGTGACTAGTGAATCAGAGATCATTAATCCACCTGCTAGGGGTTTTGTCAAGTTAATGAGGTTCTGTGTTTAAAAGCTTTCACACCATGACCGGTACAAAGCAAACTTCTAATATTGTTATTTACTGTTTTAATGATGATGGTTATGAGTTACTCAGCTGTCCAACTCATTTTAAATATGGTTGCTGAATTCATAGGACTTAACATATTAAGACTAGAGGTGAGATTTTTATAAATAAATTTGTATTTGAGACATTGCTATTAGGCAAAAGTATTTATATTTACACTCATATTTTTTCATTATCTATTGAGAGGACAATTGACTGGAAAATGGAATTGGAATAGTAAGATATTGACAACATTGTCTAAATAAACGGTTCTCATTGCTCAATGGACAGCTTAAACTATGAGCCTGATTTCCTTCCTGACATCACCTCCAAAGACTTGGTCAGAGCAGGAAAACATGCTCACAGATTCAGTGATCCAGACACTCTACTGCTAGAAGTTTGTCCTATAGAACTAAGAAGAGATGTGTGCACCGTATGAGGATATTCACTGCAGAAAACCAGTTAACATCCACCCACATTCCATCACAGGAGGAAGGTATATGATTTATGACAAACCCGTGGACAGCATGTGATACAACCATGTACGATCATGATCACAGGAAGCATTAACAAAGTGGGCATAATCATGATGCATGTGAAATTCTAAAATTAGCACAAACATAGTAACAGTTTGGGACAGATTTCTAGAAACAACACTAACCAGATGAAATCACAAAGATAGAAAATGTGAACAGACCTATAATAAGGTGATTGAAAAAGTGAAATGACGGAGTTCCCTGATGGCGTAGTGGCTTAAGGCTTCGGCGTTGGCGCTGTCAGCGCTGCAGCCTGGGTTCGATTCCCAGTGACGGAGGGAAAAAAAGAAAAAAAAATGAAATGAAGTAATACATACACAGGGGCTTTGGAAAGCACAGAGGGGTCTACAGACCTAAGGTTTATAGCAGAACACTTGGCAGATTGTCTGCATCAGCTCATCCAAATGACTGAATCATTTTTGAATGACTCAATAAGTTTTTTCAACATGTGATTGGTAGAAAAGTAAGTTAATGATGCTCACAAGTCACTCTCAGAACCTCACGGGTGCTCCTGTGCCAATTCCTTCTCTTCTAAGCTCACTGCACTTCAATCCATGAGCAGCGTGGAGAAGAGTGGATGTATTTTTGAGGGCATTTGTTCTGTGTTCTGCTGAATTCTAAAGGCTCCCCAACGTATCAACACCTGTTTTAAAAAATCATTAGCTCATTCTATTCTGAGCATAAGCTGAGAAAATGGAGAAAGAAGAACCTCTCCACTGCAGAAAGACATTTCCCTGGACATATTACTGGAAATGACACGATTTAGCAACAGCTCTGATGCTATTGCTGTCTAGTAGCTGATGGGCTTTGGACTTGAACTGCTGCACTGGCTCTTCTGGTCTCCAGCCTGCCACCTCACCCTGAACAACTTGGCCGTGCTAGCCTCCACACATTAAAATCAATCTCTTTCTCTATATCTTTACATCCTATTCATTCCACTTCTCTGGAAAACTCTGACCAGTATAGTGAGTCAAGAAATGGGAGAATGGGGAGAACACAGGTTGGGATGGCTGAGTCTGCAAAGGCTGCAATGGCTTGGTTGTGGAAGGGAAGGGAAAGACAGGAACTTGGTACGTTCTCCTCTGTGTGACTTGGAGCCTGGGACTGTCCAAAACAGGACGTCCATATGAAGAAGTAAATACAAGGAGAAGAGGATTAGCTCAGTGTGGGACACATGTAGTTCAGGTTTTCTGGTCAATTGTAGTGACAGTGGCCAAGTACCATATGTAGTGATGGCCATATGTTCAATGAGGACGTCTGCGCAGGTGACACAAAACAGAAGCCAGGTGAACAGAGGTGACATCTGACACCAGGAAATGGGAGATACAACAAGCAAGCAAAAGAATTTTTTAAAAAAGGAGAGGGGTATAGAGAAGGGGAGGGAGGCAGGAAAAGAAAGTCAAGACCAGTACAGCCTGCTGTGTGTGCTGGTGTTGGCAGGGGCTGCCTGGAACAGGTCAGGAGAGTTTAGCTTGATGGCATCCAGGAAAGAGAGCATTTCAACGATAACAGGTGAACAACCATAGTGACCACGACAGACACAAGAATAAGTAGTCCTGGAGGTTCTGCCATGTTATGTTGTGAGTTGACTGACAGCTGTGGACGAGGGCTCACATAGAGTTAAAAAGAGAATAAGTGGTGAACGAGTGAAAGATGTAAGAGGAAGGTCATTTCCAAAGTGGAAATCTGGTGGTGGGAAGAAACAGAAGGACAGGAAGCTTTTAAAAAATGACCAAAAATGTTGCTTCTTTGCTCAGTGAAAGGTGAGCATTCTGTAAACACAAGGGGAAGCAGCAGTGCTGAATGCATTTGTAAAGAAAAGGTAATGGATGGGCTCAAGTACGTGTGAAGGGAAAACTGGGAAGAGTCAAACCTGAAACTGAGCTATTCATTCCAAAGAGAAATTGTGAAATAAAGTACAAGTTCAGTTTATCTTCTGAGAGTATCAGACAAACCGTTAAAACCTCCTCCTCCATCAGCAGGCAGGCCTTCCTGCTGGGATGTTGTTAACAGACTCCATGGGAATAAATTCAAAGTAGGGTCCTCAAAAAGAAAAAATAAAAATCTGAGTTCGCTTTAAGAACTACTTGGTAACATTACATAAATACACTTACGTTAAAATCAAAGTACATTATGTAGCATAAGAATGAATCACATTGTTTCCTAAATGTAGTAATTAAGTCAATGATGCCTTTTTAAAAAACCCTCAAAACTTAGTGAAAATTCAACTATTCAAGTATCACTAGTCTATGTTACAGTGAATTCACAGATAAAATCACAATTAGTATCTAATCTTATCAATTACTCTGGCCAAGGATCCCAGAAGATTCTTTCACAGGTAAATATCTAATTTCCAGGCAGTATTCCTGACTTTTTTCATTTTTTCTGTTATTACATTTAAGAATGACCCATGAGTATATAATGTTTATGTACAATTCACAAGTTTCCCCCACTTAATTGAACTTGATATTGATGATTATGTGGGCAATTCAAGTGTCTTAAGAAACACACTGCAGTGTGAGTGCTGTGAAGCTGCCTGCAA
>PVJL010016145.1:0-21895 GCA_004026885.1 Lyroderma lyra
CCTTCGGTGGCCTCGCTCTTCCTCCCTGCGCTGCGCCTCCAGCTCCATCGGTGTGTCCCCGAGCTGGGCTGTCCTTGCCCACCCTGCTCCTAGGAACCGTCTCCTGCCGGGTCTCCTTCCATTTTCGGCCCAGCGCCAGCCCTGGCCTCCGGCCGCGCCGCACCCGCCTCCGCCCGCGCTCCCGCCGCCCCTGGGCTCTGGGGACCCGCTGCGCGCCCAGGCTTCCGATCCTCGGTGCCCGGGTGCCCCCGCCCTCCGCCCGCCTCTCCAGACCCCTGCCCGGCCTCCCTGCTCCTGCCCGGCTCGCTCCCGCCGCGCGGTCGGTGTCCACGCCTCTGCCGCTCCCGGCCCCGCGGCCGGCCTGGGCCCGACCCTGGGCTCGCGGGCACAGTCCCCGGGCGACACCTCCCCGGGCGCTGCCGCGGGCCGGGGGGCAGGGCCGAAGCGCGCGGGTGCAGGGCGAGGGCCCCCGGCGCTGCGGAGCTCGCCGGCCTGTGCTTCCTCGGAGCCCGTGTCGCCCCGGGAGGGGGCCTGGGGGCGACCTGAGCGCGGTGCTGAGGCGGCCGGCGGGTGGGGGGCTGCCTCCGGGCCCAGCCGCCCCGACTCCCCACGCCCAGGCCCGAGCGGCGAAGTCGCGGGGCCGCTCGCTGCTGCCCCTGCCGGCGGGCACCGGGAGTGCGCGCTGGTGTTCCTGCCGCGCGCGGGCGCCCGGGGGCAGGGGCAGCAGGCGCGGGTGTGGGACCCCCACCTCCCCTCCCATCAGCTGACCAGTCCGCCCTGGCAAAGATGTGTGACTTGGTGCGTAGCCACACAAGCAACACGGGACTGCGTTGCTCGTGATACTTAAAAGCAAGAACCCGCACAAAGTCAGCTGTGGTGTTCAGCCACGCTCTCAAGGTTCCTTCCCCTTGAGGGGCTGGTCCTGATGCAGGCAGGTGTCATCTCCTCCCAACCCCCCTCCCTTACCCAGGACACTGGCCTTCCGAGGGACTGGTGACTTGTCTGAGACCTCGCAGCCAGGACCCGCCATCCGAGGTCAGGCTGGGCCGGTTTCAGCCGGGAGCCTGTCTCCGAGGAGGACGCGCGGGGATGTCTCCTAGCGCCCGGCGCCATGACGCCAGGTGGCCTCTTTGAGGATGTGTGAGCCCTTCCGCCTGACTTGTGAAAACTTTCTGGTTAGGTCAGGACGTGGCATCCCTGGAACTACGGACCCATTCTGAAAGGTGGCCAAGCAGACCTGGGAGCTGTGACGCTGTGATGGCAGGGGCAGGACTGGCCATCATCTTGGTCGCTTAACATTAGAGACGTGATCTTGGGCAAGTCACTTTTCTCCTGGGAGCTCAGCTTCCCCTTGAGGGATGATGTGGTGCCATACGTGACATACTTTTCTTCGAAGCGCATTGTAAACTCTGAAGCTCTTTGTACACATCAGGAGTTACTGACGTCATTCTCACTTTATAGACCAGGAACGTGCGTGTTAGAGACGCCGAATGATTGACGTGCTGCTGTTGGCACAGCTTCTAGGCCCTCCACATGGTCAGGACGAAACCCTTGTTTACAGTCTTGCTGTTGCCTTTTAACTGTGCGGTTGGTACCTGGCTAGACTGTACCCCCGAACACTGTGTTTGGATTCACTCTCTGTGCACACAGTCATGAACAACAGTGCAGTTTGCAGTGAGCTTTCACAGATTATCTCTGTTAATCAGGTGATACACGAGATTTGTTTTGGTCAGGGGTTATGGCTGTGCTACTTACAATAAGTAAGCTCACGTTTTTATGGGTCTTATTATCAAAGTATTATCATTTTAACCTTAGAAACACATCATTAGGTTCTGAATGAAATTAAACTCAGTATTTGGGTTTTTCCCATTGTCTACCCTTGAAATTGCTTATTATCACCGATGCATAGTCAGTCGGTATGTCTGTTACCCCAAGAAACTGCAGTGCGGAAACCGATTTCACCCCCCAAGTGCATATGCATTTGAGACTCAATTCAGCTTCATTGATGAAATAAAGAAACTATAAATACTCCTTTCTAGATACAGCAAGATTAAAATGATATTAAACGGCAAGTCCAATGTATGTAATACGATTATTTAACTTCCTTGGGTTTGCAGGATGAGCTGTAAAGATTAAAGCAATAGATCTTGGAAACAGCAATATTCTGGGTGATGTCAGTCAGAAATACAATCTTCTTTAGTACACTCTTCTGTTTTGATTTTAAGAGTAAATATATGCTTTTCGTGATGGGAGTTGGGATGTTTCTTTTTGTGGGTCTTAAATCTTCAGGGACACTAATGAAATGTGTATGAAAACAAGAGAGAAATCAGGGCCAGTTATTGGTGACAGTCCACCCCCAAATGAGCAAATAAATAAATAAATAGCTGGATAAACGAGCAAAAAGGAAAAACATAATCTCATTTTCTCAAATCGGTTAAAACAAGTGACATGATGAGAAAAAATGAGACACGAGCGGACCCATAGCTCTGCCACATTTGCCGGAGCTTGAAAAATCACCTCTTTCCTAAAGCAGGAGCAGGCGGACAGCCCGCGCATACCAAGCGCCCGGGAAATGTGGAGTGACACCTCTTTCCCTCAGAGCCACCGTGGAGCCGGGCGGGAGGCTTCCGGCGGCCTCCCCCCTGCGGAGGAGCGGCCCGCCCCCCTCGCCAGCCCCTGCACGGGAAGATGGATGGGGCCCCGATCGGGTCTCTCCAGAAATGACCCACTGCCCTGACAGATGAGCGGAAGTGGATGGGATGTCCCTCACTCAGACCGGGCTGCAGCTGGATGGCACCAGCCAGCCCGAGTCCTTTAGGAAATGGTTAGAGACTTGAGCCAATTTCTTCTGTCAAAACAAGAAACCAGGACAGTGTTTTTGTGAGACCGCGAATTTGTGATCTGTCATCTCAGTGCAGTGGGTTTTGTGCACAGACAGAATGAGAATGTTAACTAGAAAACTGACTGAAATGTATTCCCCTGCAGTTCCTAAGCACTTCCTTTTTTTTTTTTTGTATTTACAGTATTAGGAATGCACCATTTATTTTCAGTTACTCACTAGTTAGGGACGATTAAAAGTCAATCAAATGAAAGTGAATTTTAAAATTACACAAATGAGTAAAATGTGCTACAGATGAAAAGATTTGTAATTTCAATAATTTAATATTTGGCTAAATTAAGTTTTTATTTTGGGAATGATGTAGGAGATTATTATAACAACTTGAAGAAAATTCATGCCTTTTTAAAGCATATACAATACAGCTAGAAGGAGGGCACTTAATTTAAACAAAGGCAGACTGAGCCACGACAACTCAAAAGTAGTGTTCCATTGTTTCAGGTAATTAAAATAGACAGATTCCACTCTTCAGAATGACCAGTTGTCGTGGGACAGGTAGAAAAAGCACGAACGGTTTGTTACATGTAACTTTCTAATTTCGGATTAGCTTTTCTTCTCCTTATGGCTATATGAGTTATGACAGCAGTTTTAATGCTTACTTAATTTCAAGTGGATGGGCGTGTGAGGGGTTGTCCTTGAAACTTAATAAAATATGGATCACTGCAAAATACTTTAGTGGGAAAGGTTCTTGAGATTCTCTAGTAATTTAAAATTATATAGATAAATTACATGAGACAAGATTTTGCAAGTGCCTAATGAATCATTCACTCTGGGGTCACTGCTATTTTATTGACAGGGTCTTTGGAGATTACATATAAGAACATTACACTGAATAGAATCATCTGCATAACTCACACTTGGCCTGATTTAAAGCTGTATTAAGCAAACTATATATTTAGAGGTATTCATTTATAACTTATTTTTTACACATACTGAACACCATCCTCCATTTTAAAGTGTGTTTTATTGTCAAAACATTAAGAAGCATTCTTGTATGCTTTATCCTTACTTGTACCTTATTTTTCAATGTTACTTTATTGAAAGCTGCTGAGGACATATGCATTGGAGTGCCAGGGTACATTACAATCGAGAACTGTTTAATAATTGTAATATAGATTAAATAGTGAGAACCCTAGTGGTTGCGTAGGGCTTTTTTAAGAATGCATACTAGTACTAGGTTGCTAAGTGTAGTGAATTGCTGTAAAGATTAGAGCAGACAGGTTATTATTTGGTGTAAACTGATGCTAGTGATAATCCATTGATCCTCTGATTGATGATATTGACCTCCTCCCAGAGTTGGAGTGCAGCTATGAACATTTCATGGCACCCCCCAACATCAAACCAAGTAGAGATGCAGATAAGTATTTTCTGTCAATCCCGGGGTTACCATGCTTTGTAAATGTTGTTACTTAGGTGAGCGCAACCCTGGGCTGCAGCTCAGCGCCAAGGAGCACAGGTGTTGTACGCCCAGGAGACTGCACAGAAGAGCGTTAGCCTTCGCTCGTTAATTTCTTCAAGTTCATTTAAGATGACGGTTTGAACTCTTTTAAAAACGCTTCCAGTTTTAAACTCTGTGCAACAATGATTTTAATAGCAAAAACTTAGAGGGGAGTTTCATCTCCATCGAAAGGGGACTGGTAAAACAAGTCATGGTCCCTCTGCAAACACGGGACTCAGTGTCGCCAGTGCGAAGGGTGGGACACGCTTATCTGCATTAACACTCGTGTGCAAACATGCCCAGGATGTCCTGCTGAGTGAAAGACACCAGAGACAGAATACCCTGCTTCACAGTAATTTCGGAGGAAAACATATTGGCACCTGCATGAGATGTGAGAAAGGATACAGATGGTCTTTATACAGCGTTAGTTCAACGTAACGGGAGCCCCGACGTGACTTAGAGCCGTTTTCTTCGGTGCGTCTGTGTGTTGTGGGTTTGTATCTAGTGTGGGTATGTGTTGCTTTTTAATAAAAAGCCTGTGATATTACCTACAGGGAGTTTTATGGTAGAATTAGAAATACATCAAACAAACGCTTCTAGTTTAAGGAACAAGAAGTAGGAAAATATCATTTTCCTAGGAGCCTTCACTAGTCAACAGAATGCCTGGGCTAGCATGTCCCAGTTCACAAAATACCGTCCCCCCAAGATGCTCCTTGGATCCAAGCTGTCGGGGTAACACTCACTGCATCGCCTCTTCTCCTCCTGAAGATCTGCAGTGCCATCTTGGGTGTGTGAACATTCCGGGAAGATTGGGACATAGGAAAGCTGGCTGTATTTAACTGAAATTTCCTCACATTTGTTGATCTGGTCATCCCTGACAGTGCCTATTTATATCACATGCGTTGAGAAGTGTGGGCCAAGATAATTCTGGAATCCTGTGCTGTTCATCTTTTTATCACTCACTTCTAGTGAGGAACTTGGCATATAATAGGCTCTCAGAAAATACGTGTGAAATTATTAAGGAAAAACGTGGCTGTTCTGGTGGAATCTTACACTCTCCTTTACGTGTTGCTACTTGTGTGTGAGAACTTGTGTGTGTGTGTGTATGGATGCACACGTATGTTGTTGACAATTAGGGGATACCTCAAATGGAGCGTGATATAAAGTTTAATTGTCAGTATAATGTATGCATTTGTGTAGGCATCTGTGCGATATCTTTGAGTCAATATTTGACTTTGTTCAATATTTGACAGGTATTCCATAAATCAAAATAATTCAAAGAATATACTTACAAATACGGTAAACAATGAAATGCCTAAGGTTTTCAGTGAGGGCATGAATTTTTCTTTCCCCCGGAAATTTAGACAGTCTCGTAGGTGTGGTCTGCAGGGACTGAAGAGAAAATTTACTTAGCAAATAGGGAAAGGCCTTTTGCTTTCAGATCTTTTGATAGGAACAGAAAAATTCACTTCATCTTTGTAGCAGCAAGAAAATAACCCCAGACCAGCGAGTTTTCCTTTCTTTGGGATAAGGAGAAGAAGAACCATTTTAACAGTTTGTATAAGCTAATTGAGTTCTCCAAAGATGATGTCCTCAAAGCACGTGGGGACCCTCTTGGCCCACGGTTTCTCTCTGCTTCCCTGTCTTTGTGCAATACAGGCTCAGAGAGGAAAGACGAGTGCTCTCACCATAGCGATTTTCCCTCAGAAGATGAGGCACGTGCTGACACACCTGCCTCCTCGTCCAGCAGGTTCTTGCTCCCCCAGGGAGGAAGCAGGCCCATCCTCACCCTGAGCCCCCTGCGTCCGCAGCCGAGGCAGGCCCCTCCGCGACACCCTCCCCAGACCCAGTCTTCTGGGCACACTTCCATTTTGATCCAAGCACAAGTCCAAGCTGACCGAGTCTCCAGACACCCGAAGGGTTTTGGTGACTTCCGCTTGGCGTGGATGGAGAGGGGGCCGCTGAGCCGTGTGCTTTGAAGTGGATCCAAGGCCGGCTCCCCAGTGTAGGTGAGCTGCCACACGTTGGGGGACGGAGCACGTCAGCGCTCTTGGCACTGACTGGCTATCTCGGGTTGAGGTCGGCAGGCCCGCAGGTCTGATGTCCCACTGGCTAGCTGTTGTGTAAGTAGTCACCAGGTATTTTCTCATCAAGAGCTGAACGGCCTGTGAGAATGGCCGGCGTGGCCGGGCTAAGCCCTCCAGCGTGTCTGTCGGTAACGAGGCAAGCGTGCGGGGCGGAGCGCTCGGGATCTCACTGAAGGTGTCACTTGCAAGGCGCCAGATAACAGGGCTGCCAGGAGTCAGTGATGTTCGTATCGGGCCCAGCAGCTCCAAGGGGGAGAGCCACGCCTGCCACCAACAGTCAGGGACCTCTGCCAAGTCGTGAAGCCATAGCTGCCCAAGGAACTGACTCGTTGATTTTATCCACTTGATAGAGCAAGATTCAGCACAAAGTCACCTCCATATTTTAAAAAGCCTTCTGCTAAAACCATGTGAGAACTTTCTGGACGAATTCCTAGATGAACAAAGCAAATGCCTTCATAGACCAGGTGGTTAACAGAATTGATTGGACTGGCCAGGGGGCCAGACCTTACAAAATACTGAGCACGATGGCACATGTGCCCATCTAGAGGGCACAGCGAGTCCTTAGCTACACCCGAGGTGGGCTTAGTGTGACCACAGCATCTGGTATTCGAAGGCAAGCCAGAAACCTAGAAATTCACGTGTCATCTCCTTACCTTTTACCTGTCGGGCGGGCCCGACAAAACCTGACTCGGGGCTGCGACCCATTTGCAGACTGTCTGTACGTGACCGCCGACGAGAGGATTTCCAGTACCTGAACGCCTTTCCTGCGGGCCGTGGGAGCGTGGTGGCCGCGTGGGGCCGGAAAGGGGCGCTCTCTGTGTATCTGTCTCGGGCTGCTTCCCCGCCACGTCCGTCACGTCCGTCACGTCCGTGGGTCTGTCCTAGCCCAAGTTGTCCCCAGCATGCGAACCACGGCCTCTGGGCCTTTTGTCTGAGGCTAAATGCTATCCCTGGGGGGCTGATAAACAGCGAGCATTTACATCATGGAACCAAGGCCTCAACACAGGTCTCGTTTGCGTCTTAGTTATAGTAAAAATCAATTACTGCTGCTGTAGCGAACAAAGGTTTGGGGAAAACAGTGATCTGCGAAGGTGATAAAACAGGGAAGAATCAGGCAGCTTCGTGAAGGCTCCGTTTAACACTGTATTAACATGCTCAGCGTCTGGGCTGAAGTCCACCAGCAGGCTGTAAATTCATCTTGAAACCCAAGAGGTTTTGTTGTTGTTGTTTTGAGCAAATTATTGACGATTTCATGTGTATTCATTTTGCACGTGAATACAGGCTGCTTATTCGTTTACTAACCGAGTTACGGTTGTACCAGAACTGGCACGAACTAGAGCTGAGCTTCGTAGTTGCGCGGGAGACGTGGGGTCAGCGCTTGGACACACTGCAAGGCGCCCGCATGCGCATCATCAGAACTCGTGCAGTCTGGGGAGGGGTCATTTGTAATCCGTTTATCGTGAGTGTTGTGGAGTTGCGCGTAATTTTCGGTGGCTATGGTCCTCGCTTTTAAATTAGACATTAGTGTTGGTTGAGTTTCATCATCATCAATTAAGTCCGCTGCGGGCTGTTTCGTTAACCCTATAGTCGATAGTCTGCAGTGACGCATATTTGCCTATTTTGGATTTTAAATGTGCTGGAGATTGGACTCTAAGACGTTCCTGAATTGTGGTTCAGAAATAATCTGTCTTTACAATGCCCTTATTGTAAAATACGTGTATATAAATCACTCTCAAATTTACTTGTACGTTGACACTTGTATCGTCACGTCGAGTGTGCGCCGCCTTACAGCGCCCCACGTAAGTAACGCTTTTGGGTTATTTGCATGTCCGTGGGGCATCATTTTGTAAAATACAAGCATGGCAATAGGTTCCTTTTATTTTATAAAAGTGAGTAGTGATTCATTAAGGCACCTTTCCACGTATTTGTTACCGAAGTATTTGTTACTGGGAGGTAGAAATAGCTCACAACTGGCCGTTTTGCTTTCTCCGTGTCATGTGGTGAGGACAGCCCACAGACGACTAACTAGAGACCAACCCTCCACAGAGCTCGGAATTTAAAAAACACCTGACATCACGAATTACTAAAAAATGACATCCAGCCGTTTTCTGCAGTAAAATGGTAAATGAGCTCGGGGACAGTAGACGTGCTGTTCGGAGGCTCCCCGGTGGGGTCCTGCTGGCTCCCGTCTCTCACCTTCTCACAGCGCTTCGTCTGATTCAGCGCGCGACACCGTGTGCCGGACATGCGCTCGAGGAAGCAGGTCACTGGGTGCACATTTGTAGGACAGCGTGTGTGACAGCTGTGCCCAGGATTGTTTAGACGTAAAAGCCGATTTGGGGGGCATGTGCCACCAGTGTCCTGCTCCCCATCCCAGGCGTCGGGGACCAGTCCCGGTACTGCTCCCAGCAAGCCTAGAAGGGATTCCACGGCCCCTCCCAGCCCTCCTCCATCACCTGCTGTTCACGGCCGAGTCTGACCAGCCCTGACAGCAGGTCGTCGACTGACCGTCTCCTGTCCCCAGACTGCATGCCGCAACGCACGTCATTAAAAGTTAGAAGGAAATGAGTCCGCTGGCACTCGCATCGAACTTCCATTTACACCAGCCCGCGTCTGGTGACGGCTGTGTAAGACGGGCAAGCTGTAGGCACGCCTGTCGACCTCTGAGAACTGCAAAACTTTCTTTCCCGCTTCCGGAAGCGCTTCATTCCATTCTGCCCCCTTTTCTTCTCCAACTCTCTGTGTCGAAGGTGCAGAGCTGCTCATGCCGAGAGCCCTAACCCAAGGGGGTGCTTTGTGGCCAGCAAGCACGAGGCAGTACAGTCTGAACAAGGCGTGGGCCACCCTCGCGGAGGTGGGGCTCTGTGTGGGGCTCTGGACGATGGGCAGAAAGCGAGCTCCTGTCGGAGAAGAGGGTGCAGGGTGGCCTCCTAACTGAAGGGAGCAGAGCAGGTGGAGACCCAGCAGCAGGGCCGGGAGTGAGGCCGGCGGTGGTGGGCCTGGACGGCTGGAGGCTCTGCACTAGTTAGAGGAACTTCCTAGTATCCCGTTTGGAGGGGAAGCGGGGTTCTTTCCCCGGTTGCTACTTTGTAACCTAAAGCGCACGGATGAGCACAGGTGGAGAGAGCGCTGGGGAGGTGGAAAGAGAGAACCCCCCGTAGCCACAATGAGAGTTTCTATGGAAACAAAGTCAGTTAATGAACAACAACACAGCACCACACCTTTGAATGACTGTTCCCCTTGCGTGGTAACAGAGTACGTCACTACTGTTGATTGTGCAAGTCTGATCATTGTGTGACATTAGAGGAAACTGTGTCTCCCTACATCAGAACCTAAAGATAGGCTTCGTTTTCTAACACAAAAATGTAACGTTTGCTATTACTGACCGTGCCCGGGTGCAGAGAGCTGCGCTTCCCCACTGACGACGGCCACGCGCCTTCCTAGTCGCCACTGGCTGTCCACCGCTGTCCTCGCCGGACCCTGGGCCTGTGAGGCGGGGGGCCCAGAGCACATGGCGACGGCCAGATAAATACCTGCGGAGTGAAGGGATGAAGGAATGATCCTCGGCAGTCGGTGTTTCCCTGAGTCCTCACAATAACCCTGTGAAGTCGAACGTTTTTTCATTTTACCGATAAAGAATATCTTAAATTACGGAAATGTCTCACCATTACACTGTACACCTGAAACGAATGTAAAACAATACTGAATGTCAACTAAAAAGTAAACAAACAACCAACCCATGGACACAATCAATAGTTTAATGTTTATTTGGGGACGAGGGGGTTAGGGAGGGGAGAAGGGGGAGGGGGTGGGAGAGAAGTCACATGAGGTGGTGAACTTATTACACACAAGCTGACAACGCACTGTGGAACTGTACACCTGAAACCTGTGTAATCCTTGCTAACAGATGTCACCCCAAAAAGTCTCACAATAAAAATGAATTTTAAATAAATAAATAAATAAAAATAATAAAGAAAAGAGAGAAGCCAATCTGAAGAGGCTAAAAGCAAGAAATCACGCCCACAGAAGGGAGAGTTGCTTTTATTTTCCTTTGGTGGGAATTCTACCGGCCTTGAGTGACGGCTCTGTCCTGTGTGCCGGCCCCGACAGAGGCTGTGGCTCAGGACATGACGTTTGATCTCTGCCACCGCCCTACCGGGTTGGTACTGGTACCCCCTTAACTAGAACTCTGCAAAATGTGGGTCACGACAGCCAAGCAGAGAAGCAAGCTTGGGTTGCGCACCGACGCTCAGGAGCTCTGTCCGTCGCCACCAAGTTCTGCCGGCCAGTCCCGGTCACGTTCACTTACAAAACGCGTTTCTCTGTGGAGGGGCGTGGCCCGGCGTCCGCAGGGAGCGGGCTGGGGCCTCCGCCTTGGCCGTCTCACGCCGTGACCGTGGGCCGGGCGGCTGAGAACTCCCGACGCGATCCAGCAGGCGAGGCCGAGAGCGAGAGGCCCCTCTTGGGCTAACGGCATCTCGTCGTCAGATATTCTTTTTTATGTCGGCTCTCGCCTCCCCACAGTGTTTAGACTTTGGAGACCTTGTTTTTGCGGAAGGGAAGCAGCAGCACAGGACGAATCTGCCTTTATGGGACTCAGTCTTGGAGCACATTTTCCGTTTTACTTAAAGTGACGTCGTAAATCATTCGCACGGGAAGAAAATTCCCTGTAACGGCAATTTAACTTTGCGGTAGAATTTTTTTGGCATTTATCATGTTGAGACTTTATAAACTGTCTAGGATGCTGTAACGGGGGCTGACCTTTCCAGTAAGAGGTTTGATCATTTGCAGCGGGGTCTTCTTGCTAAAATACGGGATGTGCCGGCTTTCGGACAACACCGGCCAGACCCGTAGCCCAGTAACTCGTTAGGTAGAACTTGCTTGTGCAATCGGACCCGAAGCCTCCCTTTCAAATTCCTCTCATTATCAAAACAAATCTCTTCCCCGCTTCCAAAATCTCCACGTGGCCAGTGCTGGCCAGTGTCTGATCCACAGTTCATTCTTCTTAGGGTTGTGCCATTGGAGACATTGCTAATCGGTAACGGCACCCTGTGTATCTGAACCAGCTTTAACCGCTGCATCCTTCAAGCAGTGCTTCAGTCATTGAGTTGTTAAAGGATACAGGAGTGACTTCCAAAACCATCTACCAGCCACGCTCAGGATCACCATCACCTAGCCGCTACTACGTCACAGGCTGTGCAAAGTGCCTTCCATGGACTCAGCAGTCCATTCTTGGTCTAGGCTGTTCTTATATGTAACTGATGGCCCCCTTCAAGGTGGACCATGTTATTCGTTTAAAAACAGTGATTTAAATGATGAGGCAAGTTAATACATGTAAAGAACTTAGATTCCCAGAGAAGGGTAGACACGTGTCGTGTGTGTAGCATCTGCACGCATCTCTGGGAGTTAGGTGAAGAGTGGACTTGCTTGCAGCTGTTTTACCTCACCTCCCTCTCTTCATCAACAGTGACTCTCGGCCAAGCAACTGCAAGAGTAGGAGAGGTTGGGGTACTAGGAAGCCAGGAGTTCATGCTCTAGCCCTCTGCCATCACACTGTCAGCTCTCAGTGTGAGCAGTCAGTGTCATACTTAGAGCTAAGCGTGTGATGACAGAACGGGCATTCCTTTGTATAAATCCCCACCTTACAGGCTTACATAAGAAATAGAGGTGATGTCTGTTCTACATCTGCCCTACGGTAGGCGTCCAGCACATGGCATCCCGCTGTTTTGTCAGGTAAACCCATGAATGTCAAAGCCAAGATGGTATAGAAGGACTCCTGAATACCAATACATTCACCTATAACATTTTACTGTATAAAAAAGGAAGCATATAGACATTTTACAATTAGAACTCATTTACTCACTTTATGATTGGTTTTCTGATCATCTTCCAGGTAGTCAGCGCAGGCAGGAGATGGGGATTTTATGGCTGGCCTCTCCTCCGTAACGGTTAGCTCCGAGTTCTAAGTCAACATGAGCAGGTCAATCCTTACGGTATCCTCCCTTCCAACAACATGTGGCGTATCTAGTTACTGGGGAGGGTGCTCTTGTCAGTAAGTTTGGTGGAGGCTGCCTGATCCCAAACAACATGTAAGTTTGGTTAATTAAACATCTGGCCATAACACATTAATGGGTAACACTCTAAAAGTCAGTATTTGTGCTTTGTGATTCTCAGATGGACTCTAAGTCTGTTGTAACTTATTAAAAGAGCTACTAGTTAACTGAAATCTTACACCTTGTATCCATACTGTCTCAATTTTTAATCAGTTTTTAAAAATTTTATCAATTGTGTTGTCTTTTAAAATAACCCATCACCCCTTTTATCATAGGACCCAGCTACTAAAGAAGAAACCCACGTATATACTGATGAACATACCAGTACGTAACCGTCCACGGATGCCATCCCGGGTACCGTTTTAGTGGACTCGGAATACAAATGATGTATTTGTGTCTTAGGGTTGCAGGAGTATCATGGCGTCTGATAGTTGAGGTTTAGCAATACAAGCAAGTGCCAACGGTCAGAGTGTTCCGTTTTAAGTGTCTAGGGAATTTGTGTTAGCGTGACGGAATAGCCTATACAGTTAGAAGTATGGATTAGAGATATTAAAGGTGACAATGAATTTGCAATTAGTGTTTCACAGTCTCTTAAGAACCATACCCAACAGGCAAGAGTGCTCTACTGAAGAGGTCAAAGCTTTATAGAAGCCTTGCCAAGGTATTTGATAAAACTTTATTATCTCTTTTTACGGTCCTCATTAACATACTTCAAAAATGCTGTTAAGTGTCTGCCAAGCAGAGCATTGGCATAATTTCACAGTAGTGTAAAGGACTTATTAATTATAATCTTTTCATGAGTCTGTTTATATTCAGTTGTGACATTAATAGGTTGCCAAGACAAACTGGAGTTAATTGTATTTAATTAAATTGTTGAAAACGGGTAAGGGGTTTCTTAGTACCGTGAGCAGGAAGCTCTGGTGAGGCAGTCGCCTGTGAATCGGGTCTGGTGTAACCCTCCTTCTACTGGGTACGGCGTCCTTCCTCAACAGAGAGCAACGTGAAAGTGCTCGTTCAAGAAAGCTGTCGTTACAGTAGAGCATTTGGAGGGCGACGCTTCCCACAGTCCGTATGTATAACGTTACATCCAGCGCTGGGTAACTGCAGCGAGGTCCCTGCTGAGCCGGCGTTGTCTTTGTACTGGTCCCCCCGAAGAGCTTTCCTCCGGGGGCGTAGTAGAAAACACCTTCGTTAGCAGGGTGTTTGGTGGGAGGCGGTGGCCTAAGATCTGGGTCAGGGCTTCCATAGGAAGTGTTTTAAACAACACCCAGAGAAGTCGAAAGGGCTCTACGAAGGGTTAGGGATGGGGTTTGGACAGCACAGAATTCTAGGCGCTGCTAACGGAGTTGTGAAGGTTCAAGAGGTGAAAGAAAAACTACATTAGGACAATCGGAAGGAGATCGGAGAGCAGGGCAAGGCGCCCCTCGGCATGAGCTACTGCCAGCACGTCGGTGCTTCGGGGACAGCAGGAGCGGAGTGGGAGCACACACGTTACACACAGACGTGGACTAAGCACCTACTGTGCGCGGGGCACTGTGTGAGGACTTCCGTCTGACGTCGTTAACCTGGAGAGCCCCCTCTGTGAGGCAGCCTCTCCTGTCCTCTCCTTTCTCCTGACGGGGGAAATAGTTGTGGGCGTTTGAGCAACGTGCCCAGAGTGTGTGGCTAAATGAGGTGAAGCCAGGAATTAAACTGGGAGAGTTTGGTTCCAGACCCCGTGCACTTAACGACCATCGTGTGGCAATTCTTTGCCGCCGCCAGAGTCGTTACGTGCGGCTGTGATGGACAGTATTACGACGGAGATGACCGTACTTCAGAATAGCCGGGGGGGTGCTATGGCAACCAGCGAGCTTCAAACCTGATGCCCTAAGACAGTGGAGGTGATTTCTTGCTCACGCTCCTGTCCACGGAGGTTGGCGGGAGCCTGTGCTCTCTGGACTCTTCACCCCAAATGAGGAGCAGCATCGATGGGCAATAGTACTGTTCGTCGTGGCAGAAAAAAGAGTTTGAAGGCATGCGGGAGGAAAAATTAATTGTCTCCCTTTTAAGTTCTTCTGGCTGGTCACATTAACATGAGATGGATTAACAGGAGAGAATAGTGACCCGGTTCATTATGTATTTACACAGGACAGATCGAGCCACGGCGAGAAGTGGGGTGCGTGCGCTTGGGACTCCGGAGGGCAGGAAGGCCACGTACGTGCAGGTGAAAGGCACACGTTTGGCAAACAGCCGTTTTCGGGGCCATCGCTCACGGTGGGACGCGAGGTGGCCTCTGATCAAAGGGGCCCTGCTGGCCTCCCCCCGTCTGTAATACTGCGCCTACTTCCTATTAAACTGGACTTATCTATAATGACATCTCTTTCTGGAGCAGGTCCTCTATCTAAATTTTTGTAGGCAGTAAAGAGGAAGGTTAAAGTTTCCTTGTGTTTCTTGAAAGTAATCAATATCTAAAAAAGGCGTATTTTGGGGGTGGCAGACTCCTCTCCCCGCAAAGGTAACCTTAGCAAGTGACCTGGGAAGTGATACATGTCTCTTGGGCTCCAGCTCATCGGCCAGACCTGGTCATGTGACTCCCCCCCCCCCCAGTTGCTGGGGGCAGACAGAGCAGACAGAGCAGTGCTCCCACGTGCCCCGAGGGCCACAGCGTCCATGGCAACCATCACATGCCTCCGTGGCCGGGAAGTATAACTGTCTTCACTGTAGTAACCTTCCATTCGTAGACGTGCACGTTCAGTAGGAGCTCATTGCACGCTTGGGTAAAGCTCCAGAACTTCCATCAGTCAGTTAATAAAGAGGAGGATAATCCAATAGCAAACGCCAAAAACAAGCCCAAAACCAAACCCCGCCAGTGGGGCAGCAGGCTTCCGGTGGCGTTGGTTCTGTTTGCCCACAGATGGCCTTTGAGTACACGGCTGCCCCGAGGCCCAGCTCCACTCCCCGGCGACCTGGAAGTGATGGCCGAGGCTGTGGGAGTCCCCGCCCTTCTCTCCCCGGAGTCCGCGCTCGCAGACAGCGGCGACGCCTCCGGCTCACTCCCCCTTCTCCCCTCGTGCCGTCTCGCGTGTGTGTGACTCTCATCTGTGACCTGCCCCCACGTGTGAGATCGGCACCCGGTCCTGCGCTGTTGGGGAGGGTGCCGCTCGGGGGCGGCTCCTGTATTCCTAAGTCGGCGCCTTCTGCAGTGTCCTGGGCGTGTGTTCTTCTTTTATTTTTATTTCCGTAGCTGCATCTGTTCGTACGGGCAGGCAGAGGAATCAGTTAAGGACCAAATGCACCCCTTTGCCATGGATTAATGTGCATAAATGCTTTGAGGACAGCAGGGGACAAAGGCACGTGAGGGCACGTGCTGGCTTCGGAAGGAAAACGATTAACGAAGCTGCGAACACACGATAGCAGAGACTGTTGCGGTTTGAGGTGCTAAGCGACTTATTTTCAAATCCTGGACATACGGTGATGTTATTCCTCTCCTCCTTCCTCTAATTAAGTGTCCTCCTACTCCACACTGACCTCAGACGAAGGCAAGTTGTTTCAGGGAGCGCCAGGCTTCCTGAGAGCCGTCGTGGAACCAGCAGGCCTTTCCTCATTAGCTCCGAAAGCCTGTGCTGACGGGCGCACAGGCAGGAACGCACTCGGGACCCTGAAGGCAGAGAGGGAAGATCAGGGAGATGGGCTTGTCACCAGTGTCACGAGCAAGCCCTGCTGTCCCGCGATGGTTCGGGCAGACGACATGTGTCTCTGGTTTCATTAGGAGAGATGTGGCTCTGCCACCTGACCGCCCGTCTCTTAGGGAGGGAGGGAGGCTGGAGCAATTACCTTGTTAAGGTTTTAAAGGGCTCTAAGCTGCCCCCCCCCCCGCCCCCACGCGCCATCAGCCATCGTTAAAATGTTTAAAGGTCACATTTAGGTAACTTAACAGCTAGAAAAATCCTTAGCAGCCATCCGGGCCAAGTTTACGTGGGAAACTTTATTTGCCTTGAAGATTCCCCTGAAGTGATGATTCACGGGCGGGACCTTCTGGCACCCCATCTGGGGCGTGCTGAAATGGGGCGTCCTTTGTCCGGCCTAAACAGCATTCTTTTGATCACAGAGCTGACCTTGCCCTTTCCCCAGCCCTCTCCCACTCGTATCTATGTTCCCATCCCAGTTAGTGGACGTTACGCCCTTCTCGTTGCAAACCCAGGCGTGACTCTCACTCAGCTCCCCGCTTTCTCTCCGACCTAGTCCAGCCCGTCCGTAAGGCTCCTTCCCCCTAACTTCCGAAGGCACTTGCTGCGGCGGCCCTGGGCTGAGCCGCTGCTCCCCCCCCCCCCGATGCCCATTACTGCAGGACCCGCGGTGCCCCCTGCTGTCACCTGTGCCCTCAGCAGCCACTGCCCGCAGAGCAGGCAGAGCGGGAGGCCACAGAGTCGTCAGGGGTCGCCACTCACCGGTCCCAACCCCCTCGGTGGCTTCCCAGTTCTGTCCGAACGACAGCTAAAGACCTCACGATGACCCCACACGACGTGCCTTCGCCCCGCCCCCGCCCTCTCTGTGCCGTCCCCTACGAACCCCGTTTGCGCTCACGCTGGCCGCGCAGACAGACACGCTCCGGCGTGCACGGGCGCTGGCTCGCCTGGCCTGCCCTCCCCAGGTCCCCACACGCCGCACGTCCTCGCCCCCTTCAGGTGTCTGCTCCGACGCACCGCGAGCTCGTGGCCGGACCTCGTGACAGTGACCCAAGAAGGTGCGAGCTCCAGTGTTCTGAGTTTTCAAGTGAGGACGGAGACGTGCGGAGCAGGTCAGCAACTTGCCTGCTGCCACACAGCGCCTCGGCGGCAGGGCTAGGGTTCAAGCCCCGGCGGGTAGGGCGCGGGCTCCCGGCCACTGCCTCAGCCCCCCACGTGTGCCTCGTGCCAAGAACAGGGGGCACGGCTGTCTGGGGGCGTTCTCAGACCCGTGGCCTTGCTTTTGGGGGGGCCTGATTCAATAACGATGGCGTCTCAGACGTCCCCCCGGTACTGAGCAGGACCCCGAGGAAACGCGGGCTGGGGGGCACGTGGTGGCAGGTCACCGAGCGGGCTCCACGTGCTTTCTGTGCAAGTGGCGTTCGGAGGGAGGGCCAGTGCGTTTCTCCTAGGTCCCCCGTGTCTACGCTGATTGTCACGTGCGGCGGTGCAGCTGGGGGCTAGGACAGCACTGTCGTGTGCGGAACCCCGATTCTCATTAAGCAGCCCAAGGTCACGGGCGCTACCGGGGTGGCTGCCCCACCCTGCCAGCTCAGACCGAGTGTCTCATCAGCAAAGCCCCAGGCCCCTGACACGTGCCACAGTGCAGTCGCTGCTCCTCGAGTCCCTCGTTAGGTACGAGCTGGCGATTCGTACCTAAGTGCGGGCTTCAGATCTGTCCCCGTGAACGTGCTGCCTCGCCGGGTGTCAACCTTCATGTCACCTCATCGGGAACTTCCCAAGTCCCCATTATCACGGTCCACGAATTAGCCAGACTTCCCGGCCTGACGTGTTGGGTGACTAGCGAAGCGTACACGTCAAATGTTGAAAACGTAATTCCTAAACGTGACCGTCACATGCCAACGCTTCGTCGTTTGTGAATTTAAGAAGGTTTTAAAGCTGCTTTCGTATGTGACCCGAGACCTGGAGGCTGTGCAGAAGGTCACCGGTGCTGGCTGCTTCTGGGCGACGTGGTGCGGCCGCAGTGCAGGGCCTGTCCCCACACCTGCGCTCTGTAGGTCTGGGAGCACAGACACACACTTGCGGTGTTGGGGAGTCCCGTTTTATAAGCTTTTCTTAGGGTGAAATCACTTTCAGAAACCCCGTAACTCAGCACCTCCGAAACACGGTTTCGTGGGCCTCCTGCGGCCACTGTGCCACGGCGCCACCGACGCCGTCGCCTGGCAGGGGAGAGTCGCCCCCTCGCAGTCCTGCCGACGGGAGGCTCCGCGTCGCGGCGCTGACAGGGCCCCTCTGCCCGCGGGCCCTGCGGCGGAGCCCCCACGTCACGCGGTCTCTGCGTCCACCGTCACGTGGCTTCCTCCTCGTCCGTCTGTCACAGGCCTCCTGACCTCTCACTCTTTCCAACAAAAGGTGGAAGCGGCGTACAACGTGACCATCGCCTCAGGCACGTCCTACCGTGCCGTCATCCCACCCATTCTCGTCGTCATCTGTCACCGGCATGTTTGTCACGATCCTCCCCTTCACCTTCGTCACCCACCCTGCCACCCCCCTGGCCCGGCCGTCCCTTCGATCTCTGTGCCTGCGAGTCTGCCTCTGTTTTGTTCGTTTGTTTTGCTTTTTAGATACCAGGTGTCCCTGTACCACCTGCTCTCTGTCTCTGTCCCTGACCTGTTTCCCTGAGTGTATCGCCCTCTGGGTCCGTCCGTGGTGTCGCAAATGGCACATGGCGAGCTGTCCTGCTTGCTTCGTCGCTGAGGGATGTTCGTTGTCGGCACAAACCACATCTTTACTGTCGCACGACGTCTCTGGCGTAGAGCTCACGGGTGACCCGGATCAGTGCTTGCTCCTCACCTGCGCCATCGCCTCTCTTTTGCCCCGAAGGCAGGTAGTCTGTATGCACTCACTCACCTCCTGAGGTACTACCCAGCGACTCGGGGGTCAGGGCATGGGCGTATCTTTTGGGGGATCGCCATTCAGCCTGCTGCAATGGTCATGCCCATGTCTTTATTTCTGTACCAAGTCTTTGAAAGCGGGCGTGGATTTTATACTTTCAGGTCGTGATTTCGTGTCGGTTCAGACACGAAATAGTCATTGGCAGTACTTGATCTGTATTTGGAGTTCCTAAAATTGAAAGTTGAAAAAAATCAATTCACACAATCAAGTTCCAAGGATATTTACATTTTCCTAGTAAGAAATCAAATACTAGTTTTAACATTTAAATTAAATAAATGAAACTTAGAATTTATTTCCTCGGTCTCACTAGCCTCGTCTCACCTGCTCAGTAGCCAAATGCCATCGCTAGGGGCTCCTGTGTGATGTGACGCGGGGCCTGAACTGAACCTTAATCATTAAGCATTGATTCTAACACATAAAGCGGGTGTGCTCTGTTACGTAACGCCGATGCAACTTTAAGGAGCATTCAGTTCTGTCGACTACGAGTGCTTTTGAGCGCCCAGCCTGTGTCAGGGCCTGGAACCCACGTTGGTTTCCTCGCCTCGCCTGCGCCCCAGTTCTCAGACGTTAGCGTGAGGGCCCCCGTGGGAAAATGCGTCCGAGCACGTTTGGTTCAGGGACCCATTTAATCTGAAGGCACCCTGTGCTCAGCACCTCGGTAGAACTTGGTCTTCACCTTTCCATCCAGCACGATCTGAATGCCCTTCTAAGTTTGTCCGATTAACTTCTCTTCAGGACATTAACTTGATGCTTTGTAAGATGAAGAAATAAGAGAATATACTTAAAATGTCAAGAGAATAAATATAACTGGAAATAAAATGGATAGCATTATTAATAATGGCAAATAGTAATGTCATCAGTAAAACAAGTTATAAAGAAAAAACAAACTGATGCCCTTTTTCTTTTTTGATCAGCACACAACTTAATGGTGTTTTAAGCCATCTATCTTTTATAGAGTGCATTTTGCCTGAGAGGTTTTCCAAATAAGCTCCTCATGTTTTTTCTCCTAATAGCAAGCCTAGGCTGAAATGTACCCTTCTGAGGAAGAGAAAGGTTGTCCCCTTTTTAGTGGTTTCAAAACAGAACAAAAGCCCAAGTCAGCTCATACGTGACATTGCGAGCGCTGAGCTTCAATGCCGAAGGACTTGCACCCACAAAAACTACTTTCGAGACGGTCAGCTTTCGAGATGGTCCGACTATAACAACGTGGTGCCCCTCTTTGGCTGGCCTGCATGAGGTCCAAACCTTGGAGCTGTTTTCCTATGTCGATGCAGGAGTTCCTGTCCAGAATCAATGCCCAGGAATATCTGGAGGGTGGGGGGTGGGACTGCTTGTTAAGAGTACGAATTTGCAGGTCTCCGTCGGGAATATTTTCTTACCGTCACTCCCGGGAAACGATAGGTATTCAGGAGGTCATGGGGCCTGGGGTACCTATGTTGAGAGACTGATGTTGAAGTAATTCGGTGGGCGGGGGCCGGGGGGTGGCTGGTGACCAATTTGATGTCCTCCCTGGTTTCTGATTTAAATGCCTCCAACTTTCTTGGGATGCTGTGCTAACACTGTGAGGTGCTGGAAGGGAAGACTTCAGGGCGACGTTAACAGTAACGAGGCCGGGGGCATGAGGGCCACCAGAGGTGTGAGGCCGAGGAGGGACGGCTGTTCTGACGGAGGTCCGGGAGGACCACACTCGTGGGGAAGATGGCCAGGCCTGGGCCCGAGGAGCCCTGACGATAATCACTTCCCTTTGTCAAGTTGTTTCTATTTGAGGGGCTTGCAGTGAACCCCAAAGCCTAGCACAGAGTGGCTAATACCTTTAGAAGGCGTTAAGTAAATCAAACATGTGATTTAAAAACACTTCATTTAAGAAAACCATTTCCGTGTCTTTGGGCAAACACCCATGACCTTAGTGCACTGCTCTGCACCGCCTGTGTCAGAAGGGCAGTTTCCATGACTCGCGGCTTCTGTCACGTCTCCTGCGGTCGGTTCCAGCCCAGACACTGCCTGGGCGCCATCCCACGATGATGGAGCAGGCCGGAAGTGAGGAGACACGCTCTCCGTGCTTAGTCTCTAAATCGCACCCGTTCGAGTCATCCCACGGGTTTCCCTTCTGCAGGCCGCAGGCCGCACTAAGGACGGAGTCTGGGCCTGCTCGTTTCTCCGAGATGACCCTGTGTTTTCAGCCGTGAGCTTCATGGAAGCTCTGTCGGGACCTTCCAGATGCGTTTCCGGTTTGGGCGGCCTCTTAGCAGAGCAAGCCACGAGCTCATCGGGTCTGCGTCTGAGGTTCGCTCGTTGAAGCCCTTGAAATGCGTGTGTTTTGCAGCACCCTAGGAGACGCGTCCGCCGGGGGGTGAGCCCGTGCACCAAAGCGCAGCGGGAACGTGCAGCTCTGCTAAAGCCGTCCAGTGGCAGCGTCTTTCGTCCCCTGTTGTGTGGCCCTGTAGTCCTCCTCCTCCCTCCCTCCTGCCCTTCGTCCAGTGGCAGCGGTGGACACAGAGCTCTGCCCCAAAAGCCCATGTCAGCCACCAACACATCCAACAGGGGTGCCCATCGATGGCACAGGTCTGGGGCCTTTGCGGACAGAGGTGACGCAAAGGGAGCGCGTTGTGACAACATGGGGCACGACTTCGCCAACACCTGGCTTTCCAACCCCGTCCTCCCAGCAGCTGCCCGTGTCCTTGTGGGCTGACCGAGGACACCGGTCCTGCCCCATTTCACATGGGGCGTCTGGCCAGCCCAGCCCTTGTGCGTGTTCTTCCAAACCCCAAACCGCTCTTTCCCCAGTTCCCCAACTTCGCATC
>PVJL010016146.1:0-21903 GCA_004026885.1 Lyroderma lyra
CAGTGTATGAGGGTTCCAGTTGCTCTTCATCTTCATAAACACATGGGATGGTCATTCTTTTAATTTTAGCCATTCTAAAAGGTATAAAGTGATATCTCTTTGGGGTTTCACTTTGCATTTGAACATGTTGAGTATATTTTCATGTACTTATTTTCCATCCATACATATTGTTGTCCAAATTTCCTGTGCATGTTTTATTGGATTGGTTATCTTTTTTTAGAACTTAACTATTTTATTTCAATGTTTTGGTATTCTGAAATTAATACAGTAATACAACTTTGTCTGTGTCTTCATTCTTCTGTGCTGGATATTCAGGGCCTTCATTTTTAAGGAGCATTCTTGCATTATTTCTTTGATTATTTTCTCTTTTTCTCTCTTCTCAGAATTTGGAAGTTTTCTTAATCTACTTCCAAACCACAAATATGAAGGCTTTATATTTATTGTTTCATTCCTTTTGTCTGTTTATTTATCTTTCTGGAAGATTTGCTCAACTTGTTTTTTTCAAGCCTTTCACTGAATGCTTTTTATCAATTAACTGACTTCTAAGAGATTTTTAATTTTTAAAATAAATCTTTATCTTTCACTTAATACACATTTTAAAAAGATAATAAGCAAAAAATTCTACCTTTTCTTAATTAAGTGATGCCTAAAACATAAGCATACAGCTTGCCCTATTAAGGTCTACTTGTTGAGTTCTGATGCTGATATTATGGCAACTTCCTTCAAAGTAATTGGAAACTCATTCTTTACCCACCCCCCCAGTGGAAGAGATTACACAGCATTGTAGTTGTATATTGCCCACAGACTTACAACATCCTCCCAACCTGACAATAACCTTTTGGAAAGAACAAACAATGACACATGGGGAGCAGAAAGTCTTAGGACATATTGACTTTAGTTAGAGTGTTTTCATTGAACTAAGCTAAACATGGGGCAAACTGTGAGCCAGGGAAAACTGGCTGATGTATGCTTCTCCCTCAAGTCACCTGATATCTGTCTTTGATTCATAAATTTGGGTGAGGAGGCACTCAGAGCGAAGACAGGAAATGCAGGCAATGAAGAAAAGTGAGAATTTTGTGTTTTTTTTACAGAAAAGGGTAAATTTTTGATGTTTGGTTTGTTTAGACTGGATTTTACCCATTAAAAGTATTTGGAAGTCTTTTATTCAGGCTTCAGATTGCAGACCTTTGCCAGTAGTTGTGTGGCTGGTCAGAAGCCATGCTGAAGATTGGTGTCAGATTCCTCAGCAGAAGGCACCTAGGGAAAAAGATATTTATCAAGGCTTCTGGGATTATCATCCCAGGCAAGGTAAATAATTGTACAAATTGGGCTATGTCACAAGGACAAAGACCTCAGGTGGACCAGAGACCACCAAATGTGTGTGCCTAGTATCATGAGGCTGAGAATCCTGTGATAAATTCCAAAAGGAGGCACCAACCTCACCAAGTTGTTCAATTCCAGAAAACTCAGGTGATTCAGGGCCAGGAGCACCTGGAATTCTAGGACTCACAGGACAGTATTTGCAGCAGTTGTGGGTGAGGGGTCTCTTCCTCCTTCACTGAAAGAGTCTGCTTTTCCAGGTGTACTGGTAACAGCCATTGCTTAGTTTTATCATATTAAATTTTAAATTGTGGTAAAATACACATAATATAAATGTTACCATTTTTACCATTTTATGCATACAATTCTGTGTCATTAAGTACATTTACATTGTTGTGAACCATCACTACCATCCATCTCCAGAAGTGTTTTTCATTTTGCAAAATGGGAACCCTTAACCCATTAAACACTAATTTACTATTTCCCTCTATGTCTCCCTCTTTCACTCTTTGTATTGATCATTTGTCTTTGTCTTTTGTTTTTGGTCAGTTTGGCTTGTTTTATCATTTTTATTGGTCTTTCCAAGGAACTAGCTTTTGGTTACATTGCTTTATTTTTTCTATTCTTGTCCTGTTTTTTATTTTCTTGTTTTATTATCTTTATTATTTTCTTCCTTCTGCTTGCTTTAGGTTTGTTTGTCTCTTTCTAATTTCTTAAGTTATAAGCTTAGATCATTGATGATGTTCAGGGTATGCTGCCCTAAAATATGGCACCTTGGCATATTGAATATTTTATGATGAAGGAGTATGAGAAAACAGCACAAGCAGGAAAGTCACTCTGACCTTGTCCCCATCCTTCTCTCTGACCAGTCATGAGACATTTATGTGAAAGGTGTCTGAAGGAAAGGAGCACCCTTATTTCTGAAGACACCAAGGGGACACCAAGAAGGATTATAATGAAGAGGCCTTGTTAAATGTCCCCATTTTACTGCACTCATACCCTTTGACCTTTCATTATTTCCCCATAATTTTCCAGTATTCATCAAACCTAGCATACATCTACTCAGGCTTCACTGTTTTCTTTCTTTCTTTCTTTTATATGTGGGTAGTTTCCTGGCTTGGAATTGAACCCAGGCCGCAGCATTGACAGAGCCAAAGCCTTAAGCCACTACACCACCAGGGAACTCCCTTCACTGTTTTCTCAGGTCTTACTTCATTATGAAGGGTTTCATGTCATGTAAAACTTATATTAAATAAATCTGTATGCTTTTCTCCTGTTAATCTGTCTTTGTTAGTTTAATTTTCAAAATTGGCCAGGGACCATAAGAGGGTCAAGGGAAAATTTTTCTTCTACAACTTTCTTTTCTAACGTAAGCACTGAATGCCATAATTTCCCTCTAAGTACTGTTTTAGCTGCATTCACCACATTTTGTTATGTTGTGTTTAAAATACTTTATAATTTGCTTTGTGACTTCCTCTTTGATGCACCCATAGGTTATTTTTAAGTGTCTTTAACTTTGAAACATTTGGGAAATGTACAGATATTTTTCTGTCATTGATTTCTAGTTTAGTTTCATTATAGCCAAAAAATATAATGCACATTATTTTAGTTATTTTACATAGATTTTGTTAAGAATATGGTCATATGGACACTTAGTCTCCTGCCTCCTTCTTTCACTGATAAGGATACTTCTGATCATGCACAGGGGCCATCAGATAATGTTGGATAAACTTTCCATCCAATACTTAATTTAATCACATCTGCAAAGTCCCTTTTGCCATGTAAGATGACATTCACGGAATCTAGGGATTAGAACATGGACATCTTTGTGTGTGGGGCGGGTGTCAAAATTCTGTGCATCACATCTTTTTTCCTTTCAACAAGCCCTTGTGATGACTGGCACTGTTTCCAAATTGGTCCTCATAGGTGGGCAGATGGAGATGTAGGAAGATCTTGATTCCACAAAGGAGAAAAATACAAGAGTAGAGGGCAAATAAGAATAATAATAGTGTGGGGGGGTTCTCTGATGGCGTAGTGGCTATGCTTTGGCACTCTCACTGCTGCAGCCTGGGTTCGATCTCTGCTTAGGGAACCAACCAAAACAAACAAACAAAACAAACAAAATAATAATATCGACAGTGTTTTTTTTAAAATTTCTTATTTGTTGGAGTCACATTGGTATGCAAAATTATATACGAGTTGGGCAAATAATTTCATGAACTCATCCTAGAAAAAGTGCTACATGCCTCATGCTGAATATCACTTCAGTCATCTTTAAAGTACTCCCCTTGGGAAATTATGCACTAACTCCAGTGCTTAGTCCACCCTTTAAAGCAATTTTGGAACTCTTTTTCTGGAATGGCCATCAGAACTGTTGTCATTGTACCCCAAATCTGACAATTAAGTTCACAAACTTGCCACCATGCACCTCCGTTGGTTGCACTGTACGAACAACTCAGTAATATGTCATGTCTTCTTGAGAGAAATGTCTAGTCAGGTCCTCTGCCCATTCTTTAATTACATTTTTTGTTGCTGTTTAGTTATATGAGTTCTTTATATACTTTGAGTATTAGTCTTTTATCCAAGGTGTTGTTTGCAAATATCTTCTCCCACTCATTTTTTTGCCTCTTTGTTTTGTCAATGGTATCTTTTGCTGTGCAGAAGCTTTTTAGTTTTATACAGTCCCATTCATTTATGTTTTGCTTTAACTTCTTTTGTCTTTAAAGTCAGATTCATAAAATTCTCTCTAAACCCAAGGCCCGTAAGTTTAGTGCATAGTCTTACTTTTATGCAATTTATTGTTTTAGGTCTCATATATAGTTTTTTTAATTCATTTTTATTGTTAGACTTATTGGGGTGACATCTGTTAGCAAGGATTACATAGGTTTCAGGCATACAATTCTACACTGCATTGTCAACTTGATGTATAATAAGTTATTTGATCCATTTTGAGTTAATTTTGGTGTATGATGACAGCAGTCTAGTTTCATTCTTTTGCACATGGGTTTCCATTTTTTTCCAGCACTATTTGTTGAAGAGGGTGTCTTTTTTCTCTTTATGATTTTGGCTTCTTTGTAAAATATTATGTGTCCATATATCTGTGGGTTTGATTTTGAGTTCTCAATTCTGCCCCATTGGTCTGTGTGTGTTGTTCTGCCAGTACTATACTGTTTTGATTATTGTTGGTTTGTATTGATAGTATAATTTGAAGTCAGGGAGTATGATCCCTCGACCTTGTTCTTTTTTCTCAGGATTGCTTTCACTATTAGGGGTCTTTTGTTATTCCATACAAATCTGATGATTTGTTGTTCTTTTACTTGAAAAAAATGCCATTAGGATTTTGATGGGGATTGCAGTAAATGTGTATATTGCTTTGGATAATATGGCCATTTTGTCTGTGTTGATTCTTCCAATCTATGAACACAGAATATTGTTCCATTTCTTTCAGTCTTCTTCAATTTCTTTTAATAGTGTCTTGTAGTTTTCAGTGTATAGGTTCTTCACACTCTCTGTTAAGTTTATGCCTAGGTATTTTATTCTTTTTATTGCTATTGCAAAAGGAATTCTTTCATTTCTTTTTCTGAAATTTTCTTGTTAGTATATTGGTATGCAAAGGATTTTTATACATTGGTTTCGTGTCCTGCAACTTTACTGTATTTGTTTCTTGCTTTTAATAGTTCTCTTGTGTAGCCTTTGGAATTTTCTATGTAACAATCATATCATCTGCTATAATCTTTTAAATGTATTGTTGTACTCAATTTGCTAGAATTTTAAGATTTTTGCCTCTGTATTCATAATACATATTGGTTGGTAGTTTTCTTTTTTTGTATTATTCTTACCAGGTTTTGTTATTAGGGTCATTTTGGCCTCATAAAATGAGTTAGGAAGTATTGCCTCTTCTTCAATTCTTTGAAAGATTTTGAGAAGGACAGGTATTAAATCATTAAATGTTTGGTAGAATTCACTAGTGAACCATCTGGTGGTGGACTTTTGCTTTTAGGGAGGTTTTGGATGATTTTTTCAATTTCTTTACTGTTTACCAGTCTATTTAGATATTTTAGTTCTTCAAGAACTTGTTCATTTCTTCTAGGTTATTGAGTTTGGTGGCAGTCTTTTATATTATTCTTGTATGATCCTTTGTATTTCTGTGGTATCTGTTGTAACTTCTCTTTCATTTCTGATTTTGTTTATTTGTGTTTTCTTTTTTCCTTAGTGAGTCTAGCCGGAAGTTTGTCAATTTTACTAATCTTTTCAAAGAACCAGATCTTTGTTGTATTAATTTTTTTCTATTGTCATTTTGTTTTCTATGTTATTTAGTTCTGCTCTAATTTTATTTTTTATTTTTTTCCTTCTGCTGACTTTGAGTTTCATTTTATTTTCTAGTACTTTGAGATATAATGTTAGATTGTTTATTTGGGATTTTTCTTGCTTCTTGAGATAGGTCTGTAATTTAAATTCCCTCTTATTTCTGCTTTTGCAGCATCCTGAAAGTTTTGATATGTTGTATTTTCATTCTCAGTTTTTCTATGTATCTTTTGATCTCTACTTTCATTTCTTCTTCAAACCAACTGTTCTTTAGTAGTGTGTTGTTTAATCTCCCTATATTTGTGGGGTTTCCCCACTTTCTCTTTGCAGTTGATATCCAATTTCAAAGCATAATCATTAGAGGATATGCTTGGTATGATTTCAATATTCTTAAATTTGCTGAGGCTAGTTTTGTGTCCTAACACATGTTCTACTTTTGAGACTATTTCATCTGCACTAGACAAGAGTGTATAATATGGTGTCCTGGGATGAAAGGCTCTGTAAATATCAATTATGTCAATTTGGTCTAATGTGTCATTTAAGGTTGACATTTTCTTATTGATATTCTGTTTGGATGATCTATCCATAGCTGTCAATTGGGTGTTTAAGTCTCCTACTATAATTGTCTTTTTGTCAGTTTATTTCTTTAGTTATATTAGTTATTGCTTTGTATATTTTGGTGTTCCCTGTTTCAGAACATATGTGTATATTGGGTTGGCCAAAAAGTTACTGCAGTTTTTTAATTTTGTTTTTCGTTTAATTATCTTTTGACATTTATTAGGCAAAAGGTAATTGAACAAAATGGACAATGCATGATTCCACATTCAACAATTTTTCTATTTTCTTTGCCAAAAACTGTTTCAAGAAAGATTTGATATCTTCATACAGTGTAAATGTTTTACCATTCAAGTCATTTTGCAAATAATGAAAGAAATGGTAGTCTGATGGTGCAATGTCTGGTAAATATAGTGGTTGTGATAACAAATTCCATCCAAGATCTAACAACTTTTGATGAGTGACCAGACTTGTACATGGTCTAGCATTATCATGGTGGAAGACAACACCTTTGCAATTCAGCAATTCTTGATGCTTCTATTTGATGGCATCATTTAATTTATCCAGTTGATGACAGTACACATCCAAATTAATCATTTGGTTCCTGGGAAGCAGCTCAAAATATACAATACTTTTGAAATCTCACCTTTCTTTGGTTGGGAATGCCTTGCATGGTAAAATGTTTACTTTTGATGAGGATATCAAATCATTCTTGGTACAGATTTTTTTTTTTTTGCTTAAAAACAAATTTTTTGAGCATTGAATCATGAAATTGCCTGAAAGATGGCAAAAGATAATTGAATAAAATGGTTAACACATTGTTGAATAAAATTTTTGTTTTCCATGAAAAAAATTACCTTTCAGTTACTCAGAAAAAGTGCAATTACTTTTTGGACAACCCAATATCAGCCTATTAATAACTGTTATGCCTTCTTGATGTGTTGTCTTCTTTATAATTATGAAATGTTAATCTTTGTCTCCTGTTAACTATTTTTTAATAAAAATATTTTTATTTTTAGACTTATTGGGGTGACATTTGTTATTAAGAGTTACATAGGATCCTGGTGTACAAGTCTACAGTGCACCTATTTCTTGCATTATATGTTCACCACCCAGTGTGAGTTGTTTCCACCATGTATTTGACTTTCCCTCCCTCTGCTCCTGCCCCCTCTCTCTTCTCCCACCTCCTTCCCCCTTACCTTCAAACTTTTTTTTTTTTTTAATGTGGGTAGTTCTCTGGCTGGGAATTGAACCCAGGCCGCAGTGTTGACAGTGCAGAAGCCTAGCCACTACACCACCAGGGAACTCCTAACCCTTAAACTGTTGATTGTGTCCATGAGTTTTTTTTTCTTTGCTGCTTTCAATTTTATATTTCACATATGAGTGAAGTCATATGGTTCTTTGTTTTTTCTGTCTAGCTTGTCAGATATAAGTATGGCTATACCTACTTTTCTCTGGATGCCATTTATTTGGAGTATCATTTTCTACCCTTTCACTTTGAGTCTGTATTTGTCCTTGCAACTGATTTGTATCTTTTGAAGGCAACACATGGTTGGGTTTTCTTTTTTGATCCAATCTGTTTCCCCATGCCTCTTTGTTGGTGAAGTTATTCCATTTACATTTGGGTGATAATTGACATATGGGAATATCCTATAGCCATTTTATCTTTTGTTTTCTAGTAGTTCAGTTTCTCCATTTTTTCTTTCCTTTTTAGTTTCTGTCTGTTAATTTAGTTTGGTGGTGTTCTATGCTTTCCCCCTCTGTTTCCTCATTTTTTTATGTTGTTGTCTCAGTTCTGGATTTTTTTTTTGATTGGTTAGCATTATGTATATGTATTATAAAAAAGTTTTATGTACACTGTAGCCCCCTTTTAAAAACATGTTTCTCATCCTGCTGCTGGGCGAGGATAGGCTCCCAGGCTGGGGGTGGGAGTTGGGGCTGCAGGGGGTTGGAATCAGACCTGTCTGAGTCGGGGTTCCTGACCTTGGCCGCTGTGCTGACCTCCCCACCCTGCGCAGCTCAGGTGGGGAAGACATCGCTAATCCTGTCACTGGTGGGTGAGGAGTTCCCTGAGGAGGTCCCACCCAGGGCAGAAGTATTTAAAAAAAATAAATAAAAACATTCTTCTTATCTCCATTCCCCTTTGGAAATTCAGACCTTTACTTCTTCCCCTTTTATCTTATTATTGCCACAAATTCTCACTATTTATTTTGACGTTTTGTTTCAGGTTGAATAGCCTCTGCTGGAGAATTCCCTCAGCTTCTGCATATCTGGAAAGATCTTTGTTCCTCCTTCATATCTAAAGAATAACTTTGATGGATAAATTATTCTTATCTGGTAATTTCTCTTTCAATAGTTTGAATAGTTTCTGCTGAGAAATCTGATGATATTCTAATGGGCTTACTTTTACAGGTTACAGTTTTTTTTTCCCTCTGTGTCCTTGAGAATTATTTCTTTATGGTTGATCTTCAACAGCTTTGATATCATGTGCCTTGGTGAAGGCCTGTTAGAATTGACATAGTTAGGTGTTCTGTTTGCTTCTTGGATTTGAGGATTCAGTTCTTTCCACAGGGTTTGAAAGTTCTCATGCACTTTTTGAATAGACTCTCTGTGCCCTTTTTGCTTTCTTCTCCTTCTGGTATACCCATTTTCTTATATTTCTCTTTCTAATGCAGTCAGATAGTTCTTATAGAGTTCTTTCATTTCTTTGAACTCTCAAGTCTCCCTCTTCTTTCTTCAGTAGCATTTCCATATTTCTATCTTTAATATCACCAATTATTTCCTCCATCTGGTCAGCTCTGTTTCTTAAGCTAGCTAATTCATTTTTTTATCTCTTTTATTAAATTTTTCACCTCCAGAATTTCTATTTGGTTCTTTTTAAAATTTATGTAGTAAAATATTAATTTTGTTCATTACCTTTATTTCTGAGTTTATTAAAATGCCTGAGTTTTCTTGCATCTCATTGAGTTTTTTCAGAACTGCAATCTCAAATCCTCTGTCATTTAAATCAAATGTTTCCATGTCTTTAACTCCTTCACTGCCTTAATTGACTTCAAGTATTTTTTCAAAATATCTCAAAAAACCACAAAAATAAAAAGTTGATATTTTTGACTATTTTATGCATTTAATAACAACATTTGAGCTGCTTTGTATATAAATAATATTTTTATTTTAAATTTTTGTTATATGGGATAAATTTACCATTATATTTAATTTTAGAAAAAATACTTAAAACATATTAAGTAACAGCAGTTATGAGTAGATTTGAGTATAGATAATTTAGAATTTAATGACATTGATGACATAAAAAATTTATTAAAGATGTTACACAATATTCCATACAAAACATCTTTGTTATTTATAGTGCAAGCCACAGGAAAACATATTAAAAATCTTGTAAATGGAGAAGTAGAGGGAAAACTTTTTTTGAGCTTGTAAATAAACTTGAATGCCACAGTAAGTGGATGGAAATATTTATTTGGATATATCTGAACATCACAGCAAAAGGGTTAAGTTTATTTTCTAGAGCTTTTTCAATTTCTTTCTGAACAGCTTTGTTCCCTTGGTTAGTCATAACAATTAATGCATTTCTTTTCCTGGGCATCTATCTATAGGCATGGATTCTGCAGCAGATAGGTATGAAGAGGTCTTACTTTTGTTTTCCAGTATGTATCGCTGGAACATTTTATTTTCTGTGTTGTTTCTTCTTCTTGTGGTGGTCAATTTCGTCTTAGGTGGGCTTCTCTTCTTTAACCTGGTCACCTTGGTCTCAGTGTGCCACACCCATGAGAGGATGTGGTGGGCAGGAGTGTAGGGCAGCAAAGCAAAGAAAAAAAAAACTTTTAAACTGTTTTAAGCTAAATTACTTTGTGGAACCAAACTAAACTTAGAGTGTTAAATCTTGAATAGAGAAAATACAGTGGCACCCCTTACATTCCCATGAAAGCAAACTTACTAAAAAATCAGGGGCTTATCATAAGACCATTACTTACATCTCTGGCCCCTATGACCAACACTCATCTGCCTTATTTAAATTCTGTAGTGCAACAGCTAGATTGGGGGAAGCTACAACATGTATCTTCTTAGCCTCTCCCTAACCCTGTGGATTCCCTAGGAATAAGAAACCTTATTACTTCAGAATGTCACCCAACATTTGTCAGGTAGTCTCATTGCTTTCTATAAAATTCTTCAATGGACTGCTTCACACAAAACTGTTAAATGTTGCTCTAATAAAACAGTTTGGAAACTTCTTGAAAAAATGAATATAGAACTACCATATGACCCAGCAATTTCACTTCTGGGTATTTATTAAAAGAAAATAAAAACACTAATTAAATACATATATGCAATTCTATGTCCATTGCAGCATTATTTACAATAGCCAAGATATGGAAGCAACCTAAGTGTCCATTGATAGATGAATGGATAAAGAAGATGCAATGAGTAATGGAATATTACTCATGAATAAAATAGAATGAAATCCTGTCATTTGTGACAAAATGGATGGACCTAGACGGTATTATGCTAAGTGAAATAAGTCAGACAAAGACAAATATTGCATGGTTTTACTTATATGTAGACTTAAAAAAAATCAAAACAAATGAGCAAACAAAACAAAACAAACACATTCATAGAAACAAATAACAAACTGTTGGTTGCCAGAGGGGAGTGGGGTGAAGGGATGGGTGAAAAAGGTGAAGGAGAATACAGTCAATAATAGTGTAATAGGGAGTTCCCTGATGGTGTAGCAGCTTAAGGCTTCAGTGCTGGTGCTGTCAAGGCTGTGGCCTGGGTTCGATTCCCAGTCAGGGAGCTACCCACATGCCAAAAAGCAAAAAAAAAAAAAAAAGTGTAATAACTTTGCATGGTGACAGATAGTTACTAGATGTAGTGTAGTGTTCACATTGTAAGATATATAAATATCAAGAGATCCTAGATGGCAGAGTAGATAAATGTTGTGCTTGCTTCATCCCTTGAATAAATTAAAATTGCAACTATGTTGTGGAGAAATCAATCTGGAAAACCATCTGAGGTCTAGCTGAACAGAAATTTTGGAACTAAAACTACAGAGAAGAAGCCATGTTGAGACTGGTAGGAAGAACAGGGACACAAAATGGGCTGGTTCCACACCTAAGTGTGGCCTTTGAAAACTGAACAAAATATCTTGGCCACAGAGGTTCCCCATGGAGGATCACAGGACCCCAGACCCAGAACTCAGTCCTGAGTATTGGTGCCAAAAAGAGGAGCTTCTCAGTCCTGAGTATTGGTGCCAAAAAGAGGAGCCCCCACAACATCTAGTTGTGAAAAACAATGGGGATTCCCACCACCTATATGGGATGGAAGGCTGCAGGAATCCCAGATGTCTTTAAAGGATTTATGCAGGCACTCACTCTGGGCTTTGGCAGAGGAACAAGTGACTCAGGGGGTACTGAGGACATACAGGGAAAGACTGAGTCATGTAAATTTGGGGCAAGGACTGGAGAGTCAGTGGACATTTTCCCTGTGTGTGGTCCTCCTTCTATGCATCCAGGCACCATCTTTCCTGTGTTGAGTCCTTCCTTCATGCCTGTAGCCAAACCTGAATTGGTCTGGTGATCTCCACTTGCTTCACCTTGGTGACTCATATACTGCAGGAGGTTTCAACAGTGGCTGAATCATACAGGAGCTGATAAGTGGCTGCAGGCCTCTTGTGGAGCTACCCCAAACCCACTACTGGTGGCAGTCAACCTCAGTTCACAGTATGGCCTCTCCAATGTGCCCCAAGGTGCAGCACAGGCAGTGACCAACTGTGAATCACTTTGTAGTTCCTACCAGGTACTCCCTGACTGGTCACAGGTAGTGGCTGACCTGGGCCTGCAACAGAGCCCTTCCCAAGAGGCCCCAGAACCAACGTACTTGGAGGATGGCTTCAGGCCACAGCAGAGGACCATCCAATTAGTCCCACAAGTGGCACAACCAAAGGGCAACCTCAAGAGGCATCAGAGCTTACTGGGGCAAATCCCATTCAGTGGGGTAAGCTCCCTGCACAGTAGGGGCTGTAGATATGGCCAAACCCCACAGCCAGCCAACCTGGGGGGTCAATGCCACCCATTGAGACACACAGCAATCAAGGCTCAGCTATAACAAGAGGACATATACAACACACACAGGGACACTCCTGGAGCACTTGGCTCAGGTGATGAGGGAGACTGTGCCACTGGGTCTCACAGGACACCTACAACATAAGGCCACCAAGCAACAAACATACAGAGGCAGCCAAATTGAGTAAACAAAGAAATACATCCCAAGTGAAAGAACAAGAGAAAACTCCAGAAAAAGAATTAATAAAATGGAGGCAAGCAACCTACCATATACAGAGTTCAAAACAATACTTTATAAGGATGCTCAGGGAACTTACTGGCAACTTCAACAAAAAGACAGCAAGCATAAAAAAGGACATAGAAACCATAAAAAAGAACCAGTCAGAAGTGAAGAATACAATAACTGAAATGAGGAATGCACTAGAAGGAATCACCCGCAGAGTAGATGAAGCAAGGATTGAATTAGCAACTTGGAAGAAACAGTATCAGAAAACACCCAATCAGAACAGAAAAAAAAATTATCCCCCCAACCTCAAATGAGAATAGTTTAAGAGACCTCTGGGACAACATCAAGTGTAACAACATTTGTATCATAGGAGCACCAGAAGGAGAAGAGAGAAAACAAGGGATTGAGAACCTATTTATTTGAAGAAATAATGACCAAAACTTTCTTAACCTGGTGAAGGAAGAAAACATACGAGCCCAGGAAGCATAGAGAGCCCCAAAGAAGATGAACCCAAACAGGCCCACACCAAAACACATTATAATTAAAAGGGCAAAAGTTAAAGACACAAAGAGGAGCCTAAAAGCAGCAAGAGAAAAGCAGTTAGCTATCTACAATGGAGCTCCCACAAAAATATCAGCTTATTTCTCAAAAGAAACTTTTCAGGTCAGAAGGGATTGGAAGGGAATATTCAAAGTGATGGAGATCAAGGATCTACAACCAAAATGACTCTACCCAGCAAAACTATCATTTAAAATTGAAGAACAGATAAGAAAAAGTGAAAGGAGTTGATCACCACCAAACTAGAATTACAATTAATGTTAAAGGGTCTACTTTAAGATGGAAAAAATGATGAAAATATAAATAACATAATGGCAATGACTACATATCTATCAACAATTGCTTTCAGTGTAAATGAATTAAATGCTCCAATAAAAAATGTAGGGCAGCAGAATGGATAAGAAAACAAAACCCTTACATAAACTGCCTGCAAGAGACTCACTTCTGATTGAAAAACAAGAGAGACTGAAAGACAAGGGATGGAAAAAGTTATTTCATAAAAATGGAAACAAACAAACAAACAAACAAACATACAAACTGGGGTAGCAATAAATATACCAGACAAAATAGACTTTATTTTTATTTTTTGAGACTTTATTTTTTTCAATTATGTTTGACATAAAATATTATATTGGTTTCAGGTATACAGCACAGTGATGAATCATTTATGTAACTTACTAAATCCTCATTCAGATACATCTGGTTCTCCTTTGACACCCTAATAGTTATTCTAACGCTATTGACTGTATGCTCTATAGTGCACTTTATATCCCTGTGACTATTCTGTGATGATGAATTTGTACTTCTTGATTTTCCCCCCTTTTTACCTACCCCTCAAGCTTCCCTCCCATCACCCCAACAAATTTAGTACCCACTTGACACCACACAAAGTTACTGCAACCTTATTGACTATATTCCCATGTTATACTCTATTTTTTAAATTCATTTTTATTGTTAGATTTATTGGGGTCACATCTGTCAGCAAGGATTACATAGATTTCAGGCATACAATTATACAGTGCATTGTCAACTTATTGTATAATAAGTTCACCACCCAATGTGAATTCTCTTTCCATTACTTTATATTTAGCTTACCCCCCTCCTCTCCCACCCCCTCCCCTTTCTCCTTTCCCTAACCCACTCATTCCCAAATAAACATTAAACTGTTGATTGTGTCCATGTGTTGTTTGTTTGTTTGTTCATTTCTTTTCTCTTGGTTGCTTTCAGTTTTATATTCCTTTTTTTATGTCATTCATCTCAGCTATGGTGTTCTGCCAGTAGGTTTTCATTTCTCTCAGAGCATTTAGAATGGCTACTTTAAATTCTCTGTCACTTAGTTCAGAAATTTCTAGGTCTAAGAAGACTTTGAAGGTAGACTTTCAGCCACATGAGCAATGTTTGTTAAACACATCACACTCTTTATAAGTGGTAGAAAAAAACAAAGAGACTATTCAAATTCAGAACAGATTAAACCCAATATATCTATTCAGAGATAGTTTTAAGTAAAATGCACAAATTTTTTATACTTTTAGTAGAAATCCAATAAAATAACAAATGAAAAAAATCTAAGAAATAAAGGAAAATTTTTAGAAGTATCTTTTAAATATTTTGACTTGAAAAATATTCTGAATTAGGATATCTAAAACAGTAATATCAAGAGTGAAATAAATAGAAAATCTAGTATTGCATTTGTTTTGGCTCTGTTGTGGAAAAATACTCTTACTTTGAGCTAGTTAGGCCTTATGTGGTTGTTTTAATGAGGGAAAAATGTGTCTGTTTTCATCCACATTCTTGTTGTAATTGTGAATAGTGCCTCTTCATAGATGCGTAAAAGCATAACAATTTGTACATAAATTATATAGTCAAACTACTTTTAAACCATTACCATTAAAGGTAACATGAAACTGTGAGTGAAAAATAGTACCATTTCTCAGTGTGACAAGAAACAAAAAAGGAGGAATTGACAGAAGAGGTGTGGGAGAGAGTGAAAGAGGAAAAGAAAGAAAAACCAAACATACAAATATGTATGTATGTATGTATGTATGTATGTATGTATGTATAATTATATAATATACTCAATATCTATTAGTATTTTGTTCCTATTCCTTATACTTGGCCTTTGTTTATTTTATTCAAGATTAATACTAGTGAATCTTCTATTCAGACATTGTCTAAAAGAACAATCTATTATTTGGATTATTGTTCCTTTTCCTAATGATTCATACCTATCTTTTATTAAGCATTTCTTTCCTTTTTCCTTAAGTTTACTTTGTTGCCTCTTTTATTATTTTTTATATAGGATACTCATGTAATTTTTTTCTTTTTAAATAACATATATTTAAGATTGTGATCTTCTTTCCTGTGAGTATCTTTTAGCCAAAGTCAATAGGTTCTTGAAAATAGTCTGAAAACTACCTTTTAATGCAAAGAGTCTAGGAGAATGTATCAGGAATCTAAAATAAGTATTATTAGAATACTAATAATGCAGGGTAATTCTTCCCTGAACATCAAATGCTTCCTTTAAATTCAGAAGCTTTGTAATTAATGGTCAGCAATTTGGAAAACACACAAGTAAAACATACTTAAGTTGATTACTCAGAAAATACTTCAGTTATGGTCTTCGAAGTTCAAATCTTATCAATTAATACCTCAAGGCAAAAATCTTTTCATGTCACATTTGACATGATTAGATGTGATTATATCACAGTGTTCACATTTTATTTGGAGCAGTAACTCATTAACAATGACAGGAGGGGGGATGCAATATGGTGGAGTAGATAAATGCTGCACTTGCTTCACCCCATGAGCACATCAAAATTACAACAATACCTTTTGCAATCACAAGAACAACAACAAAAAACTAGAAATAAACAAAAAATGTGGAAGACTTATATACTGAAAACTATAAGACACAACTAAAAGAAATTGAAGAGGACACAAAGAAATGAAAAGATCTTTCATCTTCATAAATTGGATGACTCAACATAGTTAAAATGGCCATATTACCCAAAACAATATACAGATTGAATGTAATTTCCATCAAAATCCCATAGACACTATTTAAAGAAATATATAAAATAATTATCAGATTTATATGGAACCACAAAAGACCCTGAATTACCAAGCAACCTTACATAAAAAGAACAAGGCTGGATGTATCACATTACCCAATTTCAATCTATACTACAAAGCATCAATAATCAAGACACCTTGGTATTGGCAAACAAAACAAAACAACAATGACAAAAATAACAAAAACAGACACACAGACTGATGGAGCAGAATCAAAAGCCAGAAATAAACCCACAAATATATGGACAGATACTTTTTGACAAAGGAGAAAAAAAAAAAGAAATACAATGGGGAAAAGAAAGCCTCTTCAGTAAATGATGCTGGGAAAATTGAAAAGCCACACCCAAAAGAATGAATCTGAACTGTGAACTGTCACCATATATCAAAATTAACTCAAAATGGATTAAAGACCTTCACATAAGACCCAGAACAATAAACTGTATAGTAGAAAACATAGGTACTAAACTGATAGACCTTGGGTTTAGGGAGGACTTCATGAACCTGACCTCAAAGGCAAGGCAAGTAAAAGTAAATGAATGGGATTGTATCAAACTAAAAATCTTCTGCACAGCAAAAGAAACCATCAACAAAGCAAAGAGACAGCCAACCAAATGAGATAAAATATTTGCAAATGACGCCTCTGATAAGGGCCTAATATCTACAATATATAAAGAACTTGTACAACTCAACAACAACAACAAACAATCCAATTTAAAAAAAATGGGCAAAGGACCTAAACAGACACTTCTTCCAAGAAGGCATACAAATGATCTATCTATCTATCTATCTATCTATCTATCTATCTATCTATCTATCTATCTATCTATATCTATATCTATATCTATATCTATATCTATATCTATAGCTCAACCTCACTAGCAATTAAGGAAATGCAAATCAAAACCACAAAGAGATATAATTTCACATCTCTTAGAATGGCTATCATCAAGAAGACAAGTAATAAGTGTTGGAAATGCTGTAAAGAAAAAGGAACCCTCATACACTGTTGGTCAAAGTATAAATTGGTACAGCCACTAGGAAAGACGGTATGGCGGTTCCTCAAAAAATTAAAAATAGAGTTACCATAAGACTCAGCAATCTTTCTTCTGGGTATCTACCCAAAAAACATGAAAACTTTTTTTCTGCAAAGATATACAAGGGCTGTCCAGAAAGTATCCAGGTATGCTATATGAAAAATGGAGGAATTTATGGCTGGATTTTTTCCGGACAGCCCTTTTATGTATCTCAATGTTCATTGTAGCATTATTCATGGTGGCCAAGACATGGAAACAACCAAAGTGTTCTTCAACAGATGATTGGATAAAGAAGATGTGGTACATATACACAATGGAATATTATTTGGCCATAAGAAGAGATGAAATATTGCTATTTGTGGAAACATGGATGGCTTTTGAGATTATCATGCTAAGTGAAATAAGTCAGAGAAAGTTAAGAACCATAAGACTTCACTTATATGTAGGATATAAAACTGAAAGCAACGAAGGTACAAGACAAACTAAAAGTCATAGACATAGACAATAGTTTAGTGGTTACCAGATGGTAAGTGGGAGGAGGATGGTAGAGGAAGAGGGGGAGTTAAAAAAACTAAAATAAAAAAAGGACCAAAAAAAAAACACATAAAAGAGCCAGAATGAACTCATTACCTTCCCAGATAAGAACAACAACAACAACAACTACAAAGATCATATGCATATCAATTTTAATGATTTTGTTTACTTCAAGAACAAATGCCTGCCTCACTAATTACAGGACGACTAAACTTAACACTTTGCTTCCTTAAGACTTTAGTCTCTCTTAGAAATCTGTTTACATTAACTTGAAGTTACCACCTCCGGATACCTATTTCATCAATAACCAGAGCTTTCTTTCTTCAAACATCTTCCCCCAAGACCACCTTCTTCCCACCCCTATTTCCTTTGTTCTGCCTTTTCTTACTTGATTATATAACCTTATGACCATCCTAAGAGAAAGGAATGTTTTTTGGACAAGAGTTCGTCATTCTCCTGAATGCTAACATTTTGAATAAACCTGCTTTTCTTTTTGCCAACCTTGTCTCTTGCTTATTGGCTTATGAACAGCAAGCAGCTGGACCTTATCCTGGTAACAAGAAGAGCTGAACCCCAAAGCAGGGGCTCTGTGACATTGGCCTTAGACAACTAACTCATCAGTGGTTAAGGTCTAGCAATAGTACCGAAATGCAAGGTATGTCTTCAGTGTTTTATGAAGACCAGTGTTTCTTCTAGTATTGTAATTATTAGAATCTACAGCAAGTGCATTAGCAGGTACTGATATTATAATAATATTAACCAAACAATAATTTGGATGTATGTTTTTCAGTAATACCCAATCTACTTGATGTACTTATGAAATGAGGAGGTGGTATGTATATGGATATTTTACATATACATATGAAGTACATTTTCAAACAATATATTATACTTTGCTCTAGATTTATCAGAGGATATAATACATAATTCCAAGCCCTTTTGTATAGATTTTTATTTTTTAAACTAGCCAGCAATATAACCATTCATTTTATTTGGTTTGCTCTTTTTAAAAAATATCTTTCCTCAGTCATGTCTGTTTCTAAGAGCCCACTTTTAGACCATTGCTTCTAATCTGCTGTAGGAAGAGACTAGACAAACAAGGTTTTAATTAAGTGTGGGGCAAAATTCCTACTCTTAATGAGCACCCAAGGCAATGGAACAGTTCAATTTTAGAGCACAGGTTGTGTTAATTGCTGTTTCTGAACTTCATTACTTTTCTTGGATAATTCCTGTCTCACACCTTTGTGGAAGTGACTGTCAGAATAATACCCCATGAAGACATCACTGTGAACATAAATTCCATTACAGTCTTATGCAAGGTCCTTGCCCAAGACTATCAAAGACACACATGACTCTCTTAATTCTTGGGGACACAATCTAATTTTGGATAGTAAATCCTCCAAAGAACAAAGGAACACCTCACACATTCATCATATATGAAATGATTCAACACTGAAGGAATACATCATAAAGATTTTCTGGAAGAGATAGGTATGGAATCAATGTTCTTTTGAAGAAATGATAGATATGCTTTGGTGAGAGCAGAAGGCTGCTAAAGTATCTGTATTCACTAAAGTTAAAGTGTCTTTTTCAGAAAAGGTAAAATCATGACTCTTATGCAGATATAAAAAATGAACACATGTTAAAGAATTAATTTTACTCCTACTAAAGAGAACCAGAACCTGGCAATAGTTAAAGCAGTAAAAATAGACTTTTTTCCAGGATATATTGCATTAGAAGTTGTAAACCAAAATTAATTTAAACTTTAATAAAGAATAAAAAGGATTTTTTTTGAGCAAAAAGGAGCTGTAGCCCAGGTGGCACAGATTCAGGTAGCAACCTAAATTGTGTTCCACTGAGACAAAGGGAAGGCCATCTTTTATAGTGAAAGTTCTCACCCAGGTTCTCAATTAGGTCCTTTTTATGTAAATGAGATACTTAAATTATGCAGTTTTTATTGGATCAGGAAGGTCTCAGTCTGTTAGCAGAAAGCTGAAAATAGGGCTTCCCTGCAATGGTTGACCCAGATCTGCATAAACAAGTGGGTAAAGTGCAGGAAGCCAAGAATTCAATCTAGGGTTCTTCCAGATATACAGAGTACACGAGGATTCTCTGTCTGCAGAGAAAACTGACAAATTGTTTTTTGTGTTCACATCAAATGAATCTTTCTTCTCTTGGTCCACAGGATAAAAGACCTCAGTATAGAACTGAGTTCAATTTCAAATACAATAAAGACAATTGGTAATTTATAGCCTAGGAGCAGAATGTGTGTGTGTGAGTCAGTGGATGGAAAATTACTAAGAGGAGACATCAACAGTAGGGAGACTCTTGCTGATGCCAGGGAAGCCTGATCAGATATCAAGCATGGGGGCATTCTTGCTATAACTGGACTAGGCAGCCCCCTCCATCCCAAGGATGTGGGGTCAAAGTTAAGACTTGGTTAAGAGAAGGGCTCACAGAAGCCTGACTAAAGTTTGGTCAAGGAAAGAGTCTTTGTCACTTTGATATGAGAGAACTAGGCAGATGTTATGACAGGTTCAAAGGAAAAGTCAAAACAGCACAGATTTATATGAAGTAAAGGAAGGTCAATATGAATTGCAAATGTCCACAAAAATGGTTTTGCCACAAGGAGGAGAAAGATACTTAGAATTATTACCAAACAAGGCAGAATTTAAATATCTATCAGTTACCTACATCTTACAAACAATTGTAAAGTAGCTCAATGACAATGAACACGACCAGACCCTAGAAGGATGATGATACAGAGTTTTCCACTGAAACACAGATATTTCTGCACAAGGAGCTTCTAGCAAGGGAGATGGAGTGGGTGAAAGGCAGGGAATTTAAAGAGTAGGAATTTAGGAAGAGTAAGGAAATCACAAAAGGTTAAACCATTTGGTTGGACTTGGAATATGATCAGCAATATTTTTTTTTTCAGCATAAAAGAGAAGGTTTAATTTGAGATTCTCTAAATCTTTAATGCATGAAGTTCCCATGTGTGTATATTTCCTGAACCAGGTCTTCTCTGCAGTTGTTCAGTATGAGTTTTTGAAAACTTTGGATAGCTTTGAACTGTATAGGGGAAATGGTGAAAGAAAAATGAGAAATTTAGTGTATTTTATCTTTCTGTATTGGCTTTTACTTTTAAAATAACTCTGTACTCCTTTTAAATTTTCCCCTCAGAGCAGTTTTTCTGATGGGGAAATTACATACACTCTGCACAGTCTCTTTTTCTTTATCATTTTATAATCCTTTGTATTTCTGTGGTATCAGTGGTGATTTCTCCCCTTTCATTTCTAATTTTGGATATTTGAGTCCTTTCCTTTCGTCCTTTGATTAGTCTTGCCAGGGGTTTGTCAATTTTGTTGACTTTCTCAAAGAACCAGCTCTTTGTAATATTAATTTTTTCTATTGTCTTTCTGTTCTCTAATTGGTTTAGCTCTGCGTTAATTTTTATTATTTCTTTCCTTCTGCTGACTTTGGGTTTTGTCTGCTCTTCTTTTCCTAGTTCTTTAAGATGGGACGCTAAGATGTTTGCTTGTGATTTTTCTTGTTTCTTAAGATAGGCCTGTAATGATATAAATTTCCCTCTTATTACCACTTTCGCTGTGTCCCAATAATTCTGAAAATACGTTGTATTTTCATTGTCATTAGTTTCTATATATTTTTTAATCTCATCTTTTATTTGTTCTTTTATGCAGTCCTTTTTAAATAAGCTGTTGTTTAATCTCCATGTATATGTGTTTTTTTCTGCTTTCCTATTACAGTTGATCTCCAATTTCAAAGCTTTGTGGTCTGAGAATACACTTGGTATGATTTCAATCTTCTTGAATTTGCTGAGGCTACTCTTGCGTCCCAGCATATGGTCTATTCTTGAGAATGTTCCATGCGCATAGAAAAGAAGGTGTAGTCTCTTTTTGCTGGATGAAGTGTCCTGTAAATGTCAATGATGTCCAATTGCTGTAATGTGTCGTTTAGAGCTGTTATTTCCTTATTTATTTTCTGTTTGGATGATCTGTTCATGGCTGTTAGCGGGGTGTTTAAGTCTCCCACTATGATTGTGTATTCATCAGTTTCTCCTTTCAAGTCTGTTAGTAGTTTCTTTGTGTATTTTGGTGCATCCTGGTTGGGAGCATATATGTTGATTAGTGTCAAGTCTTCTTGTTGTTGCATTGTGCCTTTTATCATTATGTAATGACCATCTTTGTCTTTTACTATC
>PVJL010016147.1:0-21919 GCA_004026885.1 Lyroderma lyra
GCTGCCACGGGGGGAGGGCAGCTGACGGGCACACGGCTGCCACGGGGGGGACAGCTGACGGGCACACGGCTGCCACGGGGGGGACAGGTGACGGGTGCATGGCTTCCCCTGCGTTCTGCTACTTCGCTGCATCTGCAGTGACTTCTGAATAAAACTTTTTAAGTTTACTGGACTTTTTACTAGCACGCTGTCGAGGTTATACAGAGGGTGACAGGAGAGAAATGCGTACACATTCTAAGGGAGGAAGAAACTACTAAAGTTGTAATAATACCGATAGCAGGAGGAATACAAGTCACATTTGATTTCCACAGTTACAGGACGTGCTCAGTGTGATACACACACGGACAACATCCCTTAAAATACAGCTTTTTTTTGGGCAACCCCGGTGTATCTGCTACAGTAAAATTCAGTATCAATTATACATGTGGGATCTTTATTTGACAAATTCAAGAAATGTTTGTGTGTCTGCTAGATTTAAAAATTAGGTGCTTTAAAGAATATAAAAATCCGTCCTCCCCCACCGAAAGCTTGTCACCTGATGGGGAGCACACGTGTCCAGGAAACTGGATTTAGGCCGCCTGTGCCCACGCCATTCGGTGGACCGGAGGGCGCGACGTGCTGGGGCGAGCTGCACGTGGTTCTGGGTTGGCGTTGCCGTCTCCAGAATACGTCGTCGTCGTCTTCTAGGTCAGACGTCAGCCAGCTTCAGCCCCGAGGCCAAACCTAGCCCTGCCCCTGCGTTTGTGAGTTTTCATGGGAACCATCCTCTACGTGTGGCAGCGGCCGGGGGGACTCCCTGCAGAGGTGACACTGCTCTCTGGTCCTGTGTGGAGCTGGCAGACCCCTGTCGTAGTAATACGCACAGACAGCATCTTTGTAGCCAAGTGACGGCCGTAGTTACAGTGTTGGTTCCACACCTCGTGCTGGGCATACAGTCTCAGCCTGACACTGGTGCTGCGTGTCCACCGTTTTGAACGACCTCCCTGGGCTCCCTCCCTCTCTCCCTGCACGTCACCAGCACGGAGGGCTCAGCCTCACCTTTCGTTTCCACCCAGTCCGTCAGCAAACTGACTAGACTGCAGGGGTGTCCGACCTTGTGGCTTCCCGGGGCCACGACGGAAGAACTGCGGGGCCACACCTCAACCCCTGACGCTAGCTGATGAGCTAACAATAGGTTTAAAAAGGTGCGTGCGTGCTTCTCACCGTGTTGTATGAGTTTGCGCTGGGCCCGTGCGAAGCTGTCCTGGACGAGCGTGGCCCAGATCCTCCCCGGGACAGAAACTCCTCCGCGTGGCCCAGGAAATCGGCGCCGCGCGCGCCTGCCTGGACCCCGTTGCAGGGACTTGGCCAGAAACAGCGAACAAGTCTGAGCCCCACCTCTCAGGGGAGTGGAGGTCAGACAGACGTACCAAGTGCGGAGACACAGCGAGAGTCGGGAGTTTCGGGAAGCTATCCGGTCCCCAAAGCGGGCAGGCCTGGGGTGCCCTAGGGGAACTCACAGTGGAGCTGGCCTTGCCCTGTGGCATGGGGAAGGCCCCGGAAGGGCCACGGGCGTAGGGGTGGGGGAGGGGACCGCGTGGAGCAGGGGCAAGATCAGGGGCCCCACTGTGCTCCTAGTTCCCCCCTCTGGCCCCAGACAGTCCCCGTGGGTCCCCAGCTACCCCCACGAAGGGCTTCCACCCCACCCCCCGCCTGGCTCCTCCCACCCACCTGTTCTCCGCAGACCAGGTGCCCCAGAGGTCTTCATGCAGCAAGTCCAGGCATGTCCACTCCTGCAGCAGCTCCTCTAACTTCCTGAGGGAATTAGGGGTCCTAGTGCGCTCAGCCCCGCCTGCCTCTCTGCTGGTCGCAGGCCCCACCCCACCGCTCGCATCCTGAGGCCCCCCACCTCCCCCCACCGTCCCCCAGACGCGGCGCCCGCCCAGCAGTAAGGAAGGGGCCTGCGCTTTCCCGGGGAAGCCGGCGCCCGCCCTCCACACGGGGGATGGGGGTGCTGCAGGCCCGGGCGCTGTGCTGCCCAGTGCTCCCCACGGCCGGCCGGCAGCCAGTGCTCCTGCCGTGTGGCGTGTGCGGGTTGTCACGGCGTCACTGGCCCCACCGCGGCTGACGTCGAGCTCCAACATGACGTCACTGGATGCGAGTGGAGTTGGACGCGATGCCTGCTGGGAGCTTGGCCCTGCACGCCACTGAGAGGTCCCGTCAACCCCTGATTTGTCGAAAACAAGTCGTCTTCCCCTGAAGGAAATCTCTCAAGTCCAAGAACCTCCAAAGTGTGGAGACACGTAAAAGCTTTAAGTGCTTCGTGTCGGGGGCACGTTATGTGGGGGTGCGAGGGCTGCCCTGTCCCGAGGCTGGAGGCTCCGGACAGCCCTCGTGTGATCGGCTCCTGCCTTGGCTTTTCCCAGGGACCCTCATTGTCTCCTTCTGGTCATAACGGGGTTGCCGTTGATGAGCAGTTTGGGCGTAAACAGGGGCTGCAACCCCTGAGGTACCCCGACATTTGCTTGGTGGGAACCAGTCGCTGGGTTGCGCGTTCTCATCGTCCCCTCGTCACCTGCCAGAAAAGTAGTCCTGTCACTGATCTCTTGTGGACATTGTCCTCTGTCCACTTACTCAGGGACTTGACATTGAAATGTAAGAGGCCTCTTGATTAAAGGTCAAACGCCAACCGTGACATCGTTTCTGCAATTCACTAAGTGCTGGCTAACTCCCTACTATTGGGATGAAGAACAGAACTGTCCCCACGGGGTTTGCAAGGGGACACAGAAGCCGCTTAGAGCACAGCTGGGAGAACGAGACAGGACCGTACGAAGCGAGGAGTCGATGGGGACCCGGCAGGAGCACGTGCACCGTCTGCAAACATGTGCAAAGGGGCCCAGGAGGCGGGAGGGCGGGGGGTTCCCACGGAGTGCAGGCCGGTAACGTGTCGTGTGAGCACGCACCCGCGCACGACGCGAGCGAAGAAAACCCCCCGGCCAAGATGGACAGACAGGGACCCTAAGGAGTTTCCTCCCGCGCTTGTGCTTGCTCCCCCTTGGACCCGCGCGCTCTGACGCGCTCGGTGGCTCCAGTTACCGTTTGCTCAGCACGCACTGCGTCTCCGGGGGTGCCCAGGGTGTTACCCCGACATTCAGTGTGAGTCTGTAGGTCAGGGGCGTCCAACTTCTTGGCGTCCCCGGGGCACACAGGAAGCAGCAGCGCTGCCTGGGGCCCCGCACACAGCACACTGACACGCCAGCTCCCACGAAGGTCGCGCATCACGCCCGCCGGGTTCTAAGCGTTTAGGAACGGTGTTGGGGCGCGTTCAGCGCCAGCCTGGGCCGCGGCGGGTTGGACCTGCCAGCCCAGGAGAGTGGCTGGAGCTGCGTTCCTCCAGGCAGCCTTCCTGGACTCCTGACTGCGTTGCGGCTGCAGCCGCGTGGACCCTGCTGCTCCGGCCTTGACACTGTCACGTGTCGGGGGCTGCGATGAGATGACTGACCGTTCCCGGAGGTCCCGTCTCCCGGTTAGCTAGCCCCCGGCTGACCCGCAGGCCTCTGGGCACCGTCTCATGAAAGCCAGTGGGGGCAGGCGAGGCTGCTTGAGACGGGTTCACAGCCGGCACGTGGTTCATTCTGCCGTGTTGGGGCCAGAGCGCGAGCCGGCACCGGAGCCAAGCGCTGCGGAAACAGACGCCATGGAAGTCGCGGTGACATCACTCAGCAAGAAGTGGGACCCGAGGCCATTTCTGTAGCCTGCCGCCCTGGCTGCCGGGGAGGAATCACAGACTTACAGAGAATTTCAATCCGGTTCCTCTGCCTGAACTCTCGCCGCCTCCCCGAGCCGTGCTGGAGCCCAAAGGCTTCCTCTGCGCGGCCGCAGGCATCCCGTGGGGCAGGGCGTTCCACCGGCGTCCTCCAATCAGACGTGACCTTCTGACGTCTGACACACGTGCCCAGCGTCTGCTCACGCCCTCCTGTTGCCTGACGTGACCCCTGTCCCTGTTCACGTCCGCTTCGCCCACGACAAGCCGGTCTAGAAGTTACTTTGTGCACAGAGCTGCCGGTGGCAGAGACGGCTGAGCAGCCCCGTCACCCGTCCTCGTGTCCTTTTACGTGAGTCTTTGCTCACGACGTTTGCCGGACCCCAGGCTCCGTCGCAGCCTGGTGTGTGCCGTCGTTGTGACACGTTGTGACTTCTCGATGCGCCTTTCACAAAAAGGGGAAAGACCACGCCTGTGAGCCTGGGCCAGCCAGAGCGACGCCACTGCCCCGAGGTGGGTGTGCTGGCAGCGATCCTGAGCGGCTTATGGGCCAGGTCATAGAGGTGACACCGCTCTGCCCACTCGGTCTCTTGGGACACACACCCTGGCAGCTCTGAGCTGACATGAAAGACCTAAAGCAGCCACGCTTAAAAAAAACTATGTAAGGAGGCAGACAAGCCCAGAACGTTCCATGCCCCAATTCTGTGTGTTCTCAGCCTCGGCCGTAAGAGGGGTGAGTCTTCAGAATATTCCAGGCGCCCTGGTGCACAGCACACTTCCGCCCTCTCAAACACCATCTGTCTTCCCTGCTAAGGCGTCAGCTTCGGGCCCGAGGCCCGGGATCCCCACCCCCACCCCTGTGCCTGAGGCCCCGCGGGCTGTGGTCCCTGAAGCACAGCTCGGGGTGAACATTCTTCCTGACTGGGGGACAGAACGGAGCGTGATCTGCCCTCAGGCAGCCGTGGGACTGGCACGAGAAAACGGTACGGGCGCTTTCGTTAGGGGGGCTGGGGGTATACAACAGCCACCAGCCCGCGGCACTTACGGAAAACGCAGGGAGACCGGGTACATCCAGGCGCCCACGGACAACCGTTCCCAGTCGGCAGGGCTGAGTTCTAACCATGGAGCTGGCGATCCGAGCGCAGCTGGACTTCAGAAACGCATCAAGGGCAAGTGCAGATGACCGGGGCCAGGGGGCCCGTCGTGGGGGCTTTGACCGTGGCTGCAAGTGCCCTGACAACCCCCCCGTGAAAAGGTGGGGTCTAACTCTCCCTCCGACAAGTAGGACGTGACAGAAGGGGGCTGTTGGAGTCCCAAAGCTGAGCTGTGAGAGGGGACACTGCCACTTGGGCGTGACGCTGCCCCAGAACCCAGTCGTCGCGTTGGCTCCCGCTTTGCTAATCCGCCGGCCCTGAATCACTTCACTTTCTGCTTTCTCTCTGCGTAAAGATTCTTGGTCCTCGGGCCACCGAGCGCCCGAAGCCACGGGCTGAGCCCAAGAGGGCACTCTCTCGCAGCTGACGAAGCCCCGGGAAGGGACTTCTGGACCCCGCGCCCTCCGCCCGCCTGCCCAACCCGCTCCCGCGTCTGCTCTCCAACACACAGGCCCCCAGCAGCCTTCGGCCGGGACGGGGGAAGGCCCTCTCTGACACGGGGGTCCGCTGCCTTCCCTCAACGCCGGCATTTTGCATAAACTACTTTTCCTGCCACCAGCCTTGTCTCTGATTGCTGGAAGCAGCAGGCCGCCCCTGAGCCCGGTAGCACCGGCCCACGTGATCGTGGAGCCCTGCAGCCACCGTGCCAGAGAGACCACGCGGAGAAGCTGTGCAGAGAAAGATGCCTGAGGGACCCCAGCCGCGCCCGCCCCCTGGCACCCACCACGAGACGTGCCAGTGGGTGGGCCTTCACGGGCCGGAGCCCCGGCCTGCAAGGTGCCTCGGCCAACGCCAAGGGCACAGTGATGTGCTGTCCCCACTGCCCCTTCCGTAAGCCAAAAAGAGGATAAACGCGTGAGGCACAAAGATTCAGGGCTGTCGTCGTCACAGCCGGAAGCGGAGCTCTCGCTCCCTCGGCGGCCTGTGCTGCGTTTTCCATTACGGTTCACGGGGGAGGCGGGGCTGGGCAGCAAGGTCGCTGGATGAAAGGTGACCATTCGCGAACGCACCGCGATTGGTTATGGCAGCTTCGCAGTAAACCTTTTACAGTGCGATCAGACCCATCTGGTGCCAGACCCCGCGGCGTCTCCCTGGTGCCACCGTCCGAGACGTAAACTGACCTGCAGAATGGCTTGAGAGGAGCCGAAACGCCGATATAAAACATCAGCTAATTCTGAAAGCACATGCGTGGGGGCCAGCAGGAAACGGGTTAGTGACCGGATTTATTTGTACCTGGGGGCCGGGGGGGAGCTAAAGGCTGCTCACATCTAATTCAGGGGCTTCCCCTAAATGCTGCCGAGTGTAAAACACAGTACAAAACGATTAACTTCTAACATGGGACAAAGCCCCCCCACAACAGGGAAGGCCCTGCGGTGGTCAGCACAGCGCTGCTTGCCTTGTTTTCTGTCTTGAACCACCGGCCTTCGTGGCTTGGTTAGAAGCGCGGATGTTTGAAAAGCAGATTTCTACAGCACGTCGTCCGCTTGTGGAAGCGACTTCTTTCCCATCACCGTGTACTTAGCTCCCCGAGAACTGTACGCCCGAAACCTATGTAACCCTTGCTAACAGAAGTCACCCCAATAGGTCCAACAAAAATAAATTAAAAAAAATAAATAAAAGCAGATTTCTGCTGCCCTTTGACCTGACCGTACGACCGAGTCACCCCTGTGAGGTGCGTCGAATGCGCACTGACACCGCCATGATGTGCACCCCCACCCCCACCCCAATCCTGTGCACACGACTCTCTCACGGCCTTAGCGCCGAGGTCATCTCTCCAGAGAGGCCCTTCCTCACCCCCAAACGTGAAACAGTCGCCTGTATTGACACATGATTTAAATGGCTCTTGTCACTCAATGACCCCTTCCTGCGTGTCGGCTTGTCTGCAGCACGTCTTCCCCAGTGAGAGCGTGAGCCTCGTGAGAGCAGAGGTCACCGGATGTCCTACTGCCCTGTGTTAACCAGGGCCGCGCCTGGACACGCGAGGGGCTCAGTACTTCTCAAATAGCTGAAGGGACGAATGGTGACTTTCAACTTGCCCCCCCACCTCCCGCCGGAGATGCCCTGCAGGACGCAGCCCATGGCCGAGGTGATCCACAGCTGCTTAGGGAAGTGCAGTTCCAGGGCTGCGAGGCCGGGGGCTGGGGCATTCGCCCCGATAAAAACGGCCCGTTGCCCAGTTTCTGGGCCTGAGCTGATCTTTGGACCCAGGCCCACGGACAAGGCTGTGTCCCCAGGAGCCCAACGCTGCTCTGCACCCGAGCGTGTGCACTCCTGGGTCTCCTGGACCTGCGCCCAAGGCCGCTGCTTAGGCCACTGAGCTCTGAGCAATCTGAAGCTTTGAACAAGGTCTAAGGAGACGTCAACACTTAGCGACACGAGTCGTCATCACAGGCCTCGGCTGGGGCGCAGGGACATGGGGCCGGCCGCTGAGAAACAGGGGGCGGGCCCAGACCCAACTTCCCATGGGTCCACTGGGTCTCAGTCCCCGCCCCGCGGTCCCTCTCCAGACCCCACATGTGTCATTGAAATAGGCACCTTGGTGGTCACACAACCTCAGGTTGGTTCCTCGGCTCAGGGCAAGTCCAACCCGCAGGCTGCAGGCCAGATGCGGCCGGGACCGCTGTGCGTGCGGCCCAGCACATGTCCAGGAGCCCACTTCAAACATTAGGTTTTTCCGTGACCGTTTTTATGTTTTAGCTCATCAGCCATAGTGTTGGTGTGAGTGTGTTTACGTGGGGCCCCAGGCAGTTCTTCCACGGTGGCCCAGGGAAGCCACAAGGGTGGACACCGCTGCTTTAGAGTAAAATCTCACCTGCTGGCATGGACCGCAGGGCCCTGGGCAGGCCCCCGCTGTGCCGTCCTGTCCCCCCGGCCTCCCTTCACGTCACGCCGTCTCCCTGGCGTGCCCTTGACTCCAGAACTTCACGTGACTGGCCGTCTGTATTTAAGTCTCTGTTCAAAAGTCACTTCCCTGACCGCTCTGTCTGTTAAAGGCCCCGCTTCCAGAGAAATTCTTCACCCGTTTGCGTCACACTTAGCAGGTGTTAGATTGTTACGTTAATGCTCCTTAATGAACTCCATGCTCTCGCGTTGTCCCCTCCACAGGGACTCTGGGCTTGGCCACGTGATGTGCTTTTGGCCTTTGGGACGTCAGAAGCCGTGGCCCAAGCAGAGGCCTGATGAGTGCTGGCATACTCAGGGCTTGTCTGCAGGGGACCCCAGCTTCCAAGTGAGGCAGCCTGAGCTCGCCTGCTGGAGACGCCACGTGGACAACTGGGACACCTCAGCTGACAGCCATCTGTCACCCAACAACACCACGTGGACCTGAGACATGCCATCCAGTCGATCTGTCCCCAAATGCCAAACTCATGGAATCATAAACAAATAAAAGTTGCGTTAGGCCACCAAGTGTTGGGATGGTTTGTTACGCGGCAGTAAATGACACACGTCACTGTCTGCAGTTACGTATTTACGTGCACACGGGCTCACTGCCCGCCACCCCTCTAAGACTGAAACTCTGTGAGGACAGAAACTTCACCTGTGGATCCCCAGCCCGCAGAGGCACGCAGGCAACGTTTACTGCTGAATGAACGCACAACCTCTCGGGGAGCAGCCTTGTCTGGCCCGCGGCTTCCACTAAGATCCCTAAATCTGGCCCAGTAGGAAGGTCTGCCTCCTGAGTGTCCGTTCCAATGGACCACTGGACGCGATCAACTGAAATTCCACATCTTCTGAACTGATGTTATTGTCTCTCCCCAAATTTGCCCCCCGCTTTTCTCCTCTCCCCTGTATTTTAGTAATGGCACAAAAACGACAGCCAATCTTTTAAGTAAGGGTTCGTGGTCGTAGTTAATTTTATGTGTCCACTCGGCTAGGCCGTGGTGCCCAGCTGTTTGGTCAAACACCAGCCCAGATGTAGCTGTGAAGTTAAATTTTTCGATGTGATTGACACGTCTGTCAGTAGACGTAGGTTAAAGCCGATGTCCCTCCATTATATGGGTGTGCAGTGTCCAGTGTGTGACGGACTTAAGAGGAAAGACAAGTCCCCTGAAGAGGAAGGAATTCTGTGTCCAGGTTGCCTGCCTGCCCGCATTCCCAGCCGCCCAGCCTGTCCTGCAGGTTTCAGGCGGGCCCGTACCCACGACTGCACGAGACGGCTCCTTGCGTCTCTCGCCCTGCCTTCCCCCCCCCCCCCCCCCCCCCCCCCCCCCCCCCCCCCCCCCCCGCCCGTACACGCGCACCCGTCCCATCGGTCCTGTTTCTCTGGAGAACCGTGACACCGGTTGTCTTGGGCGAGTCCCTCTCCCTCCCTTTCCGACATTCATTCAGTCGGCAAAGCCCACTTGGTGCAGGGCACAAGACGTCTGCCTGCATCCTGCCTGTGTCCACCGCCCTGTCCGGGTTTGGGCTCTTGGCAGCTGTGCCCTGGACTGTTACCGACGTCTGTTAACCCACCGCTCTGCTTCACCTCCTTCCCATCCACCAGCAGGTTCTCTTTTGAGGGTAAGAAGCTAGTCAGGTCACCTCCCTCCACAGTATCCGCCTCCCCGCAGGTTACAGTGGGACACAACTTAAACTCTTCAGTGTGACCCGGAGGTTCTCCACCCAGTCACCCGTCACCCTCCTGGTTCCCGTTCTCACCCCACAAATGCCCCACCTGCCACCTGTACGTAACCGTGTGGATCCCCAGGACGTCGTGCTCGTTTCCCACCTCCACGCTGTCACACTTTGTTGCATTTGCTCGAAACGCCGACCAGTGGGTCCTGAAAACCCTCTGACCTGCTCTCCAAGCCCAGGTCAGAGGCGCGCTGCCCAGAAGCTGCCCCCAGGTGCCCGGTCCTGAGTTTTGGAATGCGATAAGGGTCTCCTGGATCTCCCCTCGTGGCATTGCGATTAATGCGTGAATTTCCCGAAGGACAAGAGACTGTTGGACGGCGGGGCTGCGTCCCACCCAGAACCAAACCCCTACTCCTAGAACGTTCTGTAGCTCAGAACGGCCGCTCCAAGGGTGTTTGCTGAGACCGTTTCACGTTAGATTTGACGTCTTTAACGGCAGAAACCGTGTTGTTCATCTTTGTATCATGCCTGGTACCTCTCACGGGGTCCTGTGTGTTGATGCTCAATACAGTAATCAAAAATGTGTCCTGAAGACGTGGGTTCTGTTCGCTGGCACCGCTTCGTCTCCGGTTCCTACAGCACTTCAGCCATCACTGCATTCTCACGACAAGTGGCGTCACGACAATTTTAAGTCAAGAGTTCACAGGAAGGAGACATCCCTGAAGGTCACGCTGTTTGGGGAAAAGGAAATTGAGGGAACAGCGTGTCTTCAGCTATAAAAACATTCGGTTTCCTGTCCTCTCGGTCTTCTAAACACGTCGTTTGTGTCCTTTTGAAACACCGGACGCCTCTCGCACACTCAGCGGCATCTCACCACACCCGCTACCTCTCCACGTTCGGGTCGCCATGAGCACACACGTCCCTCTCCCAGAAAGCGGGCGGCTGCCACCACGGCCTCCGCCCCACAACGTCGCAGGTCACGTCACACAGGGGAGGGCACGCGCCTACACCATGCGAACACCGAAGGAGAGCAGCCTTCGTGCGACACAATGGTCTAACGAACAGCCTGGGCCCAAATCCCTCCATCGTGTCCTCCAAATGTCCTGGAAGCTCGTTTTTAACCCAGAATCCAATCACGTTTCCCACGTCGATTTGGCGGTTACATCTCTCTGTCCTCCGACGCCACCTCTACTCTCGATGTCACGCTCTTTGAAGATCCGGCCCGTTGACCCGCAGAACGTCCTACATTCTGGATTCCCCTGGTGGGTCAGCATTCGATTCCGGCCAAATGATTCCAGCCAGTTTTACCGTGTCCCTCCCGTGGCATCGGATCAGGGTGTTCCTAAGGTCCAACTGTCCCCCTGCGGGCGGTGCTGAGCCCGGTGAGAGGCCGTAATGTGGGGTCCGGCAGCCCCTCCTGGGCACAGACCTGTCGATGCGGAAGTAGCCTGGGTGAGCCTGGTGACTTACTGGGAAATTGTGCCCGGTGGGTCGTGTCATTAACAGGTGACCGCTGTCGGAATCACCAACTGCCGGGAGTGACAAGGGACACTCGTCTAACTGTAGTTATTAGCCCACGATCTTCTGCAAACCAGAGCCTGCCCTTCCCTGTTGTGAGACTCACCGTGCAGATGTGGCTTTTTCTGTTTCGAACTCAGTGTGTTGTGCTCACGTACCGGGGTTGCTCTTCGTGACCCTCAGTGTCCCCAGAAGGGTCAGCAGGGTCCCTTTCAAGCCGGCTCCTGTGTCAGCTGACGTGACTTTGAACATGCCTTGGCTTTCGGGCACACGAGGGGCTGCTAACTCAGACCTGGCATCAGCCAATTTTCTGAGAAGCCCTGGTTCCTTCGGATACGAACAGAAACCCCAGTGAGCCCGCTGCTGCGCGGTGCCATGGACTCTAGGCCGTTCCGGGGGTCAGAGCTAGAGCCCCGGCTGGGGGGGGTCACGCTTACCGACAGCCCCCATGCAGAGCCGACCCCGCAGGGCTCTTCTTCACCCCCGTGCCCCCTCCAGCGGCCTTCACTGAGAAGCCTCATTGGGTCCAAGAGCGAGACACACGCAGGTCTGGATCGTCCACGTTTGGGGCCCGTCCCCGGAAGTGGTGGCAGAGGGTGGCAGAGGGAAAGGTGCCCTTGCCAGTCAGCTGCATGGCACCCGCGTAGCCGGCCGCCGGGCTTCTCGGGGCGAGCGCGGCTTTACCCAGAAAGGGGGGAGGATCTCGCACGGGGCGGGCGGGCGGGGGTCCAGTTGAACATTATGAAAATGGCCCCCTCTGCCCCCAGTGCTAAGGAGCCTACCTGTGCACTTGTCACATCATCAGCTTTTGAAGGGGACAGTAAGGACAGAGCTGCTCTTGCAGTGTTCTGCACACAAATGCCGTTGCCAACGAGAAGTCGCTCGACCCACGAGCCCTGGAGGAACGGCCCCCAGCTGTCTCCTCGGACACTGCGTCCTCGGAGGGAACAGAGGTCAGACCGGCCCCGCCCACTCGGCCCACCGCAGAGGACTCTGAAATTCTCTCAGGGGACACGCACGCCGACGTCCGCAGCAGCAGCTCTGCCACGTGCCACAGGTCTTTCCAGGAGATGTGGGGCCCGCGGAGCCCCCGGAGTCCAGCATGTATGTGTCCTGGCTGGCAGCGGTTCTGCCCTGCAACAGGGCCTGACAACACGAGTTCGAATTCGAGGGGAGGAGGAACCGGAAGCATCTTGCAAACGTGCTTCGGGGATGACGCCCCCCTGCCTTGGACAACGGGGACGTGTGGTTCCGCGCCTCTGCTGTGCACGCGGCCCTGCCGCCACAGACGCTGGTGACAAATCCTAGCACCTGCACGCCCTGGGCTGTATCCAGCGGCAAACAAAGGCCAGAGGAAGCCACAAAGCATCTCCTACGCTTCAAAAGCGCCACCACTGGACCAGAGAGTGGGGACCGACACCTGAAAAGGGAGCGTCCTTCGCTTGTGGAGAAAAAAGACCTGTGTCGTTTCCACGGGGCGTCTCCGTCGCCTCCTTGGCCACTTTCTTTTGCGTTGTCCGAGGGGCCGTCCTCAAAGGCAAGTCTGAAATGTGGGAGCTCGCACCTGCATTGCCTTCAGGTTCAAACCCAAACTTGCTGACACCAGTGGATCATTCCAGGCCTCGGCGATCTGCTGCACCTTGTGCTGATCTCCCAACAGAGATTCCTGCATCCTGTCCCCAACCCCCACTTACCTTCCCTCTTCAGGGTGGTGGCCATCTGCCCCATGAAGCCTCCTGCAACCTGAGTCCTCCACTCCTTCCCTAATTTTCGTGCAGGATTTAAGTAAGGACTCGGCACAGAGCGATTATTTCCATCACAGCTCCCACAGTTGTGACTGGCCCCCTCCTTGGACTGAGCTTTCTGTGGGCTGAAGCCACATCCGCAGGGCTTAGCAATGCACACAGTAGGTGCTCAATAAACCTCAGAGCAGCCGTGTCCAGCCTGTGGCTTCCTGGGGCCACGCTGGAAGAATTGTCTTGGGCCACACATACAACACACACACTCACGAAAGCTGATGAGCTAAAAAACCACAAAGGTCCTATAATGAAGAAAGCGCACACGTCCGCAACGTACAGATGAACTTTTGCATCTGTACACAAGTACACGCAGGGACACGTGCACACAGTGACCCCCCAGATGAACACTAGAGAACTTTCCCCAGAGGCTCCCTTGGAAAACCGGCCTTCATGGCTCTGGGAATGAGCCCCACCCTCCTGGGAACGCAGGCCCGTTTGGAGTTGTGGCCTCCAAGAGGACACAAGATGCCCTGATGCTCCCAGGGCCTTTGTGTTGTCGCCGGAGGATTAAAGAATACACATTAAAAATCGTGAAAAGGGAGTACAAACGACGACCCTCTCCCCGCGCTCACCCGAAGCACCGGGGCCGACCCGGAGGGTTCAGGACTCTCTGTCCCCCCCCACCCTTGTCCCCACGCCTGCTGTGACACAGACCACAGCAACTCTGAAGCCAGGCTCGCCCAACCCCCCAGGGATTCTCGCTGCTGGGCGCCCCCCTCCCAGGCCGCTGTGCCTTCGGGGGCCCGACCAGCGCAACCCCCAGTCGGAGAGGAGGCGCCTGGGCCCCTCGCGTGCAGGACGCGGGCCAGAGGCTTCGGGCTTGACCCAGGCGCTGTCTCCCTCCTCCTCCGTCCAACATTTCCGTCGTCACGGTGTTCCCAGCGTCCCACAGACCCCGCCCGGCTGGGCCTGCAAGGGTACCGGGCCGGAGGGGTCCCCCCCGGCGGAAGGGGGACCCCCAAAGCCGGCCACGGCCGCGGTGGGCAAGCGCGGGCCCAGGCTCCCGAGAGACGTCCAGCGGGTTCTGCCCGCGGTACCGACTCCCCCACATGAGCAGCCGGCAGCAGCCTGTCCTCCGCCCCCTCCACAGCCGGGACAAGGGGGTCACGCTCCCCGCGGCCCCATTCCGTGCGCACCCCCGCCCCCAGCTCGGCAGAGGCCGCGCCCACTTCCCGCGGAGGCGCCCCCGCCGCGGCCCGGTGACGTCACAAGGCCCCCCCTCGCGCCGGCGCCCGCGCCCTCCCGCCGCCCACGCCCGCGCGCGCGCCCGTCCCCGCCTGCAGGCGCCGCGGAAGATGGCGAGCCCGGCGGCCCTGGGCCAGGCTGCGGGGGGCTGCGCGGCGGGGCCCGGCGGGGCGCGGGCGGAGGAGGAGGGCGGCGCCCCGGAGGAGGTGGCGGCGGCGGCGGCGGAGGACGCGGGGCGGCGCGGGGCCGGGGCCGCCGGCCGGGCGCCCGCCGCGCTGGCCTGGCTGCTGGGGGAGCCCGTGCTGTGGCTGGGCTGCCGCGCCGACGAGCTGCTGAGCTGGGAGAGGCCGCTGCGCAGCCTGCTCGGCTTCGTCGGGGCCAACCTGCTGTTCTGGTGAGCGCCGGGGCCGCCGGGAGGGGACTGCGGGGGGACACGGGTCGGTGCTGCCCCTGCGTCCCCGGCCACCGTGCCCCCGGAGGCGGGCAGACCACCCCTTGGACTCTGCCCGGGACCCGGGCCGCTGTGGGCCGTCGTCACCCCCGCGCGTGTCCAGCCGCGCAGGCCCGGTGGTCGGCTGCCCCGCCCGCACCTGCGCCCGCAGCCGCGCCCAGCGAGCCCAGGAACCTCGGGCTTTTGCTTTCCGGAACCCGCAGGTCTTGACCTGCTCCCCCAAAGCACGTCCCGGCGCCCGCGCCCCGACTTGTCCTCGCCCTCGCGGCCCCGGCAGACGGAGCTGGCCGGGCTCACGCCCCCGCTCAGGGCGGCGCCTGCCACTCGAGATGGGCACCGAGCGACTTGTTTTCCTGTCCCCCGAGGGCTGGGTTTGCTGTCTGTGCCCCATAGTGAGAACCAGGCGGCACTCGCGTACATGATGTCCGTCGCCCAGGGGAGCACAGTGCGGGAAACAGCCGTGGAATTCAGAGAGAACACGTAGGAATGTTCTCCGACAAGCCCCCGACCCACAGGTTGGTCTCCAGTGAGACCCCCTCACCTGGGAGGCCGGCCCCTCCCCGGAAGGACGCGCCCTGCCATCGGCTGCCAGCCTGGCGGAGGGCGCAGAGAAGCCGCCCTTGTTGGCGACCGCGTCCTCGCGACAGGCACGACCGCACCGTGCAGCCTAAGCAGAGCCTAGGTGACAGCTGCCTTGCGATGGGACACACTTGTCCACCTTAGCGTCAGGGGGTCAGTAAATGCGCAAGGCGTCCTTACCGCCTGCTGTCTTCCAGATTAATGTGAGCAACTCAAAGACTTGACTTCTCTCCCAGATCTGTGCTAGTCCTGGTTTTCTCTAGAAGCCGCTGCGTCTCGGCAGGCCCGGGTGTGCATGCACTTAGGCTGTCTGAGCTGTGTTTCTAGAGATGATTCCAATTTGCTGTCACATAAGGAGCCTAGAGTGGGCCGTGCTTCAGTTGTGTTGGGGCCGTGTCTCTCTCAAGTTCCCCAGCAGGACATAGTTTTACAATTTTCTTTTTCAATTTTAAGTTTTATTTGCGTTAATGTTACCTGTCTCCTGTATCTTTCCACATAGCGCGTATTTCAGCAAAGACGTAATACTCCGTGCAATTCAGGAATACTGTCTGGCCCATTCCTCTTTTTAGCGGATCTTGGAAATCATATCCGTGCTTTTTCAGCTGCATGGACCCCACGGCAAGGGTGTCACAGATTAACCTGGCGATGGACTGCGATTGCCCCTTCAGTGTCACAGCTAATAGCTGTGCACATATGTCGTTTTGCATTGATGCCGTGTTTCTGTAGGGCTAGTTCCCAGAAGTGGGACTGTGGGGTCAGAGGGGATGTGTGCTTGTACCCCTGATGGCTGTCACTACATTACAGAGCTTCCTTGGAGTTCTGCCCGTTTATACGGCAACCGGCAACGTGTGTGAGTGCCCGTGTCTGCACGCTTGCCCACCGCATGTATCAATGCTGCTAGATAGAAAGTGTGTCCCTCTGTGGTTTTAACTTTTACTTCTCTGGTGTTGAGCATTTTCCCGTGTTCAATAGCCATTACAATGGCCTTTTCTGTGCACCATCTGTTTGTAAATAACTTTTATCCATATTTCGAGTTGAGCCTTTAGGCTTTTTCCTATTGATTTGTAGGATCTCTCTTTATAGTAAGAACCTTGGCCTAATTTCTATAATGAGTTGCAAACGCTTTTCTCTGATGTATTCATAATCATCTCTATGGAAAAGAATGATTTTTTGCATAAAATAACTGAAGGCGTATTTAGTATTATTCGGGCGTGATATCTTCCAGCCATCTTTTTTTTTTTTTCAATGAATGTTATGGAGAGGCCAAAAGTGGTCAGGTCTTCAGTCCAGTGATAGTTTTCTGCTTATCTGTTTTATTTCTTGTCCCGTTTGTGGTGTCTGCAGTCCATGTATGTGTTTTCTTTGCTAGAAAGATGATCGTTTGGCTTATTTTAAATTCTGAAATATTAATAAAAATTTCTGACCCACTTATTAAATAATTTTATTAAAAATTTGAACTTTCCCTTTGTTGCTTCTGGGGTTAAAAAATGTTTCGAGGACATTGTTTTCTGTAATTCAGGGGTGTCCCACCCTGTGGCTCCCCCGGGCCACGCTGGAACAGGAAGAACTGTCTGGGGCCACACGTAAGATACACTCACATTCACGACAGCTGGTGAGCTAAGAAAAGGCCCAGGCATCATTTCTGTCACGGTGTAAGGAAGTGTACGCATCGGCGTTGGGCCACGTCCACGACTGTCCTGGGCCGCGGCACCGCCATCCTGGGCCGCATTGGCCCATGGGCCGCGGGTTGGACGAGCCCGCTCTGCACAGTGCACTTCGCGTCATGCTGGCTCAGATGACGCGACACTCACACTCGGCGACCTGGCTCCTAAGCGCTGTGTGTTTATGAGAAAAACAAAAAGATTAACGTTAGAAATAGGAGAAACCCGAATTTTGTCTTACGTAAGAGTGATGGTATACTCACTTTAATTGGTATTTCATTTTCTTTTTCATTTTGGAAATTAACTATTGAAGTGTAGTTTTTCGAGTGATTCAGTACCGGTACCAGCAGCACTTTCAGGATTTTGAGTTTGAGTTCAAAGGCTCTAACGTTTATGACCTGCCCGTGACCCTGTGTGCCGTGAGGACCAACCCTGACATGTGGCCATGACAAATGACAAATGAGCACGACGCGAGGCCCCAGGAAGCAGGTGTGGCAGCCGAGTCAGAGGACCGACCGATCACTCTGGTGCGGTCTGGGGCAGTGGTGGCCCTGTGGATGGCACAGATCGTGGGATCTGTGTGGACCAGCCCGTGATGGACAGGAACGGCGTGGGCGGATCTCGTGCACAGTCAGCAGCCTGCCAGCCCCGTGGGAAGGTGCTGCCTCCCCCAGCACGCTAACCTGACGTCATGGCACCTGGGTCGGCGGCAGGAAACAGGGAGGCAGGACTGACTGGGTGTCTTTGAAGACACATTTGGGGGCATTGGTGGCCTAGGTGTCATGCTCTGTGTTTGGACTTGCTTTTCCTCTAGCAAATGGGGACAAACAATGCCTTGTCCGTGAATATTCGGATGGATAAGGAAATTGCGGTCTGTGTATTCCCACCATGAACTACTCTAAACAGTGAAAATGAACTACAGCTGTAGGCAGCCACGTGGACGGGGTTTACAGACATGGTTCTGGGCAATAGGCCATATGGACGGGGTTTACAGATGTGGTTCAGGGCAATAGGCCGCGTGGACGGGGTTTACAGACGTGGTTCTGGGCAACAGAAGCACAAGAACGTGCGCAGAATGAGTCAGTTCTTAGAAAACTTTAAAATGTGCAGAACGACACAGCATCGACGAGGGATAGACACGTAGGAGGTAGGAAAGAGCTCTCATTCCTAGAAGCGAGACGGAAGAGCGAGGCGGCAGGTCAGAGGGGCACGTGGAAGGTTCTGGGGCACAGGCAGTAGTCCGTTTCCTGACGTGGGGCGGGTGGTTACACGGTGTTCAACTTGTAATTCTTTAAAAACGGGGTGTGCGTTCCTGCCTGTCGTCGGCGTGGTTTATGAACCGCAGGACGCTGAGAGAGCACGTTCAGTCCGCGCTCGGGGGAGTCGGGTGGAGCACAGACCCAGGGCGGTGCTGCCTCGGGGAGCTGGGCTCCCACCTCCGGAAGGCGATCAGGCAGCAGCCCAGCAGCCTTAGGGGCCACCTCCCTCCGTACACCAGGGAGCGACATGTTTTAAAAATCCTTTCTCTTAATTTTAAATGTTATTTATTTTTAAAATGGCTGCTATCACTTCCCAGTTCAGAAGTTTGAACGTGCCACAGAGGACACTGTTGGAAGATGGCTCTCCCACGCCCGTCCCTGACCGCCAGTTCGGGGCACACTGTAAATTAGAGTGAACCCCACGAAACAGCAACATGCCCACTTAGTTCTGTGTTTAGAGAATTAACGTGGTGGTCCGCCATCAGTAAGATGCACACACTGAGTGTGCCGTCAAGTGGGTGCAGCTCTGTGAGCACACGGCAGGCAGCATCTAGAACATCCTGGCGCTGCCAGAGAGTTCGAGTCCCGTTCTGTCACTGTCCCCCCAGGGACTGAGCTGCTCTCCGTCACTATCGATCCGGTGTGATTCCCGGAAGTTTCACGTACACGGTAGCGTGTAGTCTGGTGTGTTTGGTCTCTGGCTGTGTTTACTCAGCAGGAAGTTCTGAGAGTCACCGTTCTGGTGCGTGCCGGCCATTGGCTCCGTCTTCCTGTGGACTGGTGTGCCCCCTGCAGGGACGGGCCACTCTTGGTTCATCCGCGTGCCCGCTGACGTTCACTGGGGTGGTTTCCACGCTTGGCTCTGATGAATGGAGTCATTGAAAGAATTCAGGCAGAAATCTTTGAAGTGTCTGTTCTGGGAGAGGAGTGGCAGGCTCTGACTCACGCGTTGTAAGGCCACGTGACAGTGGCCTTGGTTACGCGAGGGATGGCGCAGAATGGCCCCTTTCTCACTTTCTGAGCGGGTCATGACGCCGACACTGGACGCCTTCCAAGGCTGCTGCCACCCTGGTGGGGCATCCTGCCCCTGCATTCTGAGGTCACTGGGGACCGAACCCCCACAGGAGACCGTGGCACACAGAGAAGCCTGCTCGTAGGCCCCGTTCCCCAGGGCCTCTGGCAGCGCAGCACCCACCTCCGTTTGTGTGTGCAGTGAAACTGCGACGAAGCCATGTGCCTGGGGCGACCACACAGGGCAGGTGACCGTGGGTGCCATGACTTCCGGGAGATTGCCCAGGCCCCTCCGGGAGTTCTTAGAGCGCTCTCCTTGGCGCTGTCCTTTGGGAGGTGGCAGGGTGCAACTTGCAGCTCACACTCAGTGTCAGGAGCACATCTGTCCTGTCACTGATGGCTCCTCCAGCTTGCATTAGAGCAGGCCCCTCAGTGTGACCTCTGGCCTGCCCCTCAGCGCGCCCTCTGGCCTGCGGCGGCATGGGCCTCTGCTGGGCGCTGCCTAGAGGTGCAGACGGTAGGCTCCATGCCAGCCCTGCTGGGTGGGCCCCGGGCGTGGGGCGGGCACATCTGCGTTTTCTCCAGCTCCCCAGGGGCTCCCCCGCACTCCAGGTTGAGCAGCACTTCCTGGGACCCTGAGCTCTCTTCTCCGGAAGGCAGCACGGCCATGGCTGGACACTTTTCCTCTCGCGGAGTTCGGCCCACCTCTGGGCCCCTCCCCAGCACGGTCCCTTGTCTGTTTCAGGGTTCATTCTGTCCTCCGATCCCGCGGAGGCTTCTTCCGGCCGAGAGATCCTGGGCTCGTCCCCCTCGCTGATTTCCAGACTCGTCCGGACGTGCCTCCGTTTCTCCGTGCCCCTCCGTGAACGCAGCGCTCCCGAGACGGTCTGACCGGTGTGCATGTCACCTCACACGGCCGGAGACGGAGCGTCTTTGCCCGAGTGGCTCGTCCCTCCCGTGACTGCTGCCACTAGTGACCAATGCGAGACTCTCACCAAGCTGGACCTGTGCATGCCACTGTAGGACCATGTCTGCAGGTCCAGCTTGTCAGACTGCAGTTACTAAAACACTCAGCATGTTCACACCGAGCCCCTCGTTTAAGTCCTACAGCCCCGGGGGGTGGGGGGTGGTCCCCCATTACACAGAGCAGACTGAGGCCCGTAGGAATTGATGGAATTAGCAGAGATGAGTCGGACACCTTGGCCTGGACCGTTTGACCGACTTCTTGCAGCGATGGCGCTAGCTTACACTCGGCACGTCGAACACACGCAGCGTGGCTCGTGGGACTCAGAGGCTGTATTTTCACGTATTTATTTAATATAAACTTAAATTTACATAGCCACATGCGGCTAGCGGCTGTCGTATTGGGCAGCACGGTCACGGAGCCGGGTCACGGAGCCACTGCCTTTCTGCATATTTGTTTACTCGCTCGCGCCCAGAGCGAGAGGACAGATCCGGGACGCAGCCATTAGGGCTCACGTTTGCCGCAGGACACGTATGGTTTCCACGCGGGGGATGATTCCTCCTGCGTGAGGAGGACGCTTTCAGCCTGTCCGTCAGTCCAGCCCACGTTCCTCGTGGGATCGCTGCTCCCCGGGGTAGGCGCCTGGGGGAGTGTCTGCTCCAGGCCCGCGTGGGGTGGGCCCAGCGGGTGGACCAGGAGCCCGGCGTCCCGGCGTGTCCTCGGAAGCTTGCCCTCTGGGTTAGGCCGTGCAGCCGGTTCGGGGAATGACGGAAACAGTTCCAGACTATCCTGTCACAGTCCCTGGGGCTTCACGGTTCAGGCCTGGTGGCGATCGGGGGCTTTGGAATGGCCCAGGACGCTCTGAGCGATGCAGGACACGGTTTCCGGTGGTGACGCTGTAAACGCTGGGGCGCTCGCGGGGGACCGGCCGGGAATGAACGGGCCCGGCACGGGGCGCGGTCCGCGGGGGGCCCTCTGGGCAGCGGGGAGCGCAAATGACTGTCCTGGGACACCTGGGACCAGCGTGGGTCCTGAACCAGGGCAGATGCTGGAAGGTTCGCTGAGCTGAGCTGGTCTGGAGGACACGCCCACAGCCTGAGTGGGCGGGGCCAGTTCAGGAACCAATGGTCTTGCGCTGTGCAAGGGCGTCCTCAGCTCTCCGGAAGTGGGCGGGACTCTGAAGGACCCGGAACTGGGCGGGGGCAGGGCCCTGGGGGCGGGGCAGGGGGCAGTGCGGAGGGGCTGGGGACCAGTGGGAAGGCTGGGGTGCCGGTCGTGGCGGGGTCAGGGGGCAGGTGCCCACGCTGCTCCTTTCTCTTGGGGTTGGGGGACGGGGCCGCCGAGAGGAGCGTGTTGAGGGAGGACGGGGCCGGCCGCGGTGTCCATGGGGACGGGTGTCACGAAGTCGCTCCGTGACAGTGTCGTCTTGGGGCCATTTCTGCAGCGAATACCTTCTCATCGGGCCCTGTATTTGCCGCCTCGTTCTCAGACCAATGGTGCGTTTTATCGCGGAGCAGACACAGCTCAGCGTCGTGGTCGCGCTGTGCCATGTCCCGTTCACAGGAAATCGTCCCGGGCAGGTCGCCAAGAGCAGCGACCCCGGGGGTCAGGTCGCCAGGAGGAGCGAACCGGGGGGGGGGGGGGCAGGTCGCCAAGGAGGAGCGCCCCCAGGAAGGAGTGCAGGTCGCCAAGGAGCGCCCCTGGGTGCACGCCGCCGCACTTCTCGGCGCGCATGCGCTCAGAAAGTGCTTCTACGTCTTTCCAGAGCTGCTTCGGGGAGCTGCTCCGCCCGCTCCGCCCGCTCCGCCCCGCGCTCATTTCTGTGTATTTGGGGCGGAACCTTTCTGTCTCCGGCGACGAGGCCGCGCTGCCCAGGTGAAGACGCCGGCGCAGTGTGGCCCCTGCTGCCGCCCTTGCAGGCTCAGGACTGGAGAACGCGCCGCAGTCACCCCGGGGCGCCGCCTCCCGCCTCCGCCCAGACGCCCACCCGACCTTCCACCGGAAGGAAGCAGATGAGGCCGAGCACCCACTCCGAGTGC
>PVJL010016148.1:0-21891 GCA_004026885.1 Lyroderma lyra
AGAAAGGGGAGGGGGTGGGAGAGGAGGGGGGGAAGCTAAATATAAGGTGATGGAAAGAGAAGTCACATTAGGTGGTGAACTTATTATACATCAAGTTGACAATGCACTGTAGAATTGTATGCCTGAAACCTATGTAATCCTTGCTAACAGATGTCACCCCAATAAGTCTAACAATAAAAATGAATTTAAAAAAAAGAAAGAAAATGAAACAAAATATACAAAGAACAATTTTAAGTTATAATAAAGTCAACAACTTGAGTTGGTGTTATCAACCTCAAAAGCTAAAGAATGGAAAAACTAAAAATACTTCCAATCTAATCCTAAGCGTACTACATACTTAGCAAGGGGAAATAAGGGAATAAAACACAAGCAATGTTTTCACTTCAAGTTCAATAAACACTTAAAGTGCAAAAAAAAAAAGTGTCTTATAGTTTTTCATGCATAAGTCTATCACATTCTTTGTTAATTCCAAGGTATTTTATTCTTTTTGTTGCAATAGCAAAAGTTATTGACTCTCTCATTTTTTCTAAAGATTCATTGTTTGTACATAGGAATGCTGCTGATTTTTATACATGAATTTTGTATCCTGACACTTCACTTCATTCATTATTTCTCATAGTTTCCTGGTGGAGTCTTTGGAATTTCCTATATAAAGGATCATGTCATATGCAAATAGTGACAGTTTGAATTCTTCTCTCCCAGTTTGGATACCTTTTATTTTTTTCTCTTACTCATTTGCTCTGGTTAGAACTACCACTACTATATTGAATAGCAGTGGTGACAGGGGGCATCCCTGTCTTGTTCCTGATTTTAGAGCAATGGGCTTCAGCTTTCCCCCATTCAGTGTGATATTAGCTGGGGGTTTGTCATATATGGCTTTTATTATGTTTAGATACTTTCCTTCTACACACATTTTATTCAGTGTTTTGATCATAAATATATGTTGTATCTAGTTGAATGTTTTCTCTGCATTAATTGATATGATCATATGGTCTTTATCTTTTGTTTTTTTTACATAGTTTATCACATTGATTTATTTTCATATTTTAAACCAACTTTGTGCTCCTAGGATGAATCCTACTTGATCATGATGTATAATCTTTTTGATGCATTGTTATATTCTATTTAATATTTTGTTTAAAATTTTTGCATCTGTGTTCATCAGAGAAATTGGTCTATAGTTTTCTTTTTTTGTGTTGTTTTTACTAGGCTTTGGTAGTAAGATAATGTTGGCCTCATAGAATGACTTAGAAAGTACTACTTCATCTTCGATTTTTTGGAAGAGTCTGAGGAGGATAGGTGTTAATTCTTCATTGAAGACTTGGTAAAATTCATTGGTGAAGCAGTCTGGTCTGGGATTTTTGCCTCTAGACAGTTTGTGGTTAGTCATTTGAATTTAATTACTATTGATTGGTCTATTTAGATTAGCCAGTTCTTCTTGGTTCAGTCTAGGTAGGCTGTAGGTTTCCAGGAATTTGTCCATTTTTTCTAGATTGGTAAATTAACCATAAAGCCCTTCATAATATTTTCTTATAATGCTTTTTATTTCTGTGGTTTAAGTGGTAATTTCTCCCCTTTCATTTCTAATTTTGAATATTTGTGTCCCTTCCTTTTGCCCTTTGGTTAGTCGAGCCAGGGGTTTATCAATTTTGTTGACTTTCTCAAATAACCAGCTCTATGTAGCATTAATGTTTCCTATTGTCTTTCTGTTCCCCATTTCATTTAGTTGTGCTTTTTAATTTTTTCTTTCCTTCTGCTGACTTTGGGTGTTTTCTGTTCTTTTTTTCTAGTTCTTTAAGATGGGATGTTAGGATGTTTACTTGTGATTATTCTTGTTTCTTAAGATAGGCCTATAATGATATAAATTTCCCTCTTATTACTGCTTTCACTGTGTCCCAATAATTTTGATATGTTGTATTTTCATCATCATTAATTTCTATATATTTTAATCTCTTCTTTTATTTGTTGTTTTATCCAGTCATTTTTTTAATAAGATGTTGTTTAATCTCCATTCATATGTGCTTTTTTCTGCTTTCTTTTTACAGTTGATCTTCAATTACAGTGCTTTGTGGTCTGAGAATACAGTTGGTATGATTTCAATTTTCTTGAATTTGCTGAGGCTACTTTTGTTTCCTAGAAAATGGTCCCACCTTGAAAATGTTCTCTGTGCATTAGAAAAGCATGTATGGTTTTTTTGTTTTTTTTTTTTTTTGCTGGGTGAAGTGTCCTGTAAATGTCAATTGTGTCCAGTTACAGTAATGTCTCATTTAGAGCTGATATTTCCTTATTTATTTTCTGTTTGGATGATCTGTTTGTGGCTATTAAGGGGATGTTTAGGTCTCCTACATTAATTGTGCTTTCATCAATTTCTTCTTTCAGGTCTGTTAGTATTTGCTTTGTATATTTTGGTACTTCCTGATTGGAAACATATATATTACTTAGACTCAAGTCTTCTCGTTGTTGTATTGTGCCTTTTATTACTATGTAAAGTCCATCTTTGTTTCTTCATCTTTTTAACCTGAAGTTTTTTTCATCAGATATCAGTATGGCAAGTCCTGCTTTTCTCTGGTTACCATTTGCTTGGAGTATTGTTTCCCATCCTTTCACTCTGAGTCTATTTTTGTCCTTATGGCTGAGGTGTTTGTTTTGCAGATAGCATATAGATGAGTTTTGTTTTATAATCCATTCTGCTGCTCTGTGTCTAGTTATTGGTGAGTTTAGTCCATTAACATTCAGAGTAATGATTGATATATGAGGATTTCCCATGACCATTACTTCTTTTTAAATGTCTTTTTGTTGTTGTTGTTTGTTTTTTGTCATCCCAACTCTATTCCATTTATTGCAATGTTTTGTTTCAGGTCTAAGAACATCCTTCAGTATTGTTTGAAGTGCCAGTTTAGTGCTGTTGAATTCTGTCAGGTTCTGTGTGTCTGAGAAGGTCTTTATTCCTTCTTTATGTCTGAAGGATAAATTTGATGGATAATTTATTCTTGACTGGAAGTTTCTCTCTTTTAATATTTTGAATATTTTATTCAACTCTCTCCTTGTTTGTAGAGTTCCTGCTGAGAAGTCTGATGCCAGCTTGATGAGTTTACCTCTAAAGGTTATAGTTCTTTTTTCCCTGGCTGTCTTGAGAATTATCTCATTGTCTTTGTTTTTTTAACATCTTCAGTACAATGTGTCTTGGAGAAGGTCTGCTATGGTCCAGGTATCTAGAAGGCCTATTTTCTTCTTGAATTTGGAGTTCTACATCTTTTCATAGATTTTGAAAATTCTCATCTACTATTTGTATGAGTATGGTCTCTGTAGAGTGCTCTGCTCCTTCTTTCAATTTTATTATCCTGATGCTTTGTCTCATAGAACACATAGTTTTTGCAGAGTTCTTTCAATCCTTTGGGTTCTGTATTTCATGTCTTCCTCTTTCTGGGATGTTTCCATGTTTCAATCTTCAATATCAGTCATTCTTTTCTTCATCTGATAGGTCCTGTTTCCTATGGCAGTTATTTCATTTCTCACTTTTTTTGTATTATTTATCTCTCAAATTTCCATCTCATTCTTCCTTATAGTTTGAATTTCTTTGTTTAATTGTTCTTTTTTTCACAAATTTTCTTTCTGAGGTCATTCATCTTAGCTATGGTGTTTTGCCAGTATGTTTTCCTTTCTCTGAGAGACTTTGGAACAGCTATTTATATTCCCAGTCAGTTAATTCATAACTTTTTACATCTATAAAATTATTTTCTGGAGAATTTTTATCTTCTTAACTGCTTTAAATCCTAAGGTATGCATATTATATGTTGTGTTCTTCTTCAGCATGAGGGCTTTATTTCTAGCAGAGGCCAGGAGATAACTTTATTTCTCTGATTATTATTTTTGTGGTCTCTTTCTGTAGAGCAGATGCGAGGTGGCACTGTGAGGCAAGTTTTTGGAGAGAGGGGAGGTGTTTAAGCTGTATTTCTGGTCTCCACCAGCCGCTGGTGGAGGTGCATGGCCATCCACAGTATCTCTGCTTCTTGCAGTTCCTTGGGAGAAAATGCAGGAGATGGGGAAGGTCAACAAAATGCAAGCTGAGGCTTTTGTGCTTTCTGCATTTTGTTGTGGGAGATGGGAGGCCAATGGGATACAGGCTGAGGTTGTTAACATTGGTTGGGGTGAATGCTCTGAAATCCTCCTTTCTCCTTTCAGCAGTGTTTTACCCGGCCATGTTTCAGTGATTCATTTCCATGGCAGCCACTCTGGGCAGCATTTGCAAGCTTGATCCTGGAGCAAAGTGAGCCCTGAACCAAGGGGGTGCCTAAGGGGACTGCATGCGCATGCACTCAAGGAGTCACGAGTTGAGTGGGGAGCCATGCATGTGTGCTGAATGCATGTGCACACATGTGCCTTGAGCTGCGAGGGCGCTAGGATCCCAGATGCTGTATCTGCAGCCCTAATCTTGTCTAGGCAAGTCCAATGCATCACTCAGCTTCCTTGCTCCTTAAAGTCCCAAAGCTCAACTCCTAGGCTTTGTCTCTAGCACACAGCTTTTAGTTCCAGCTTCCTCACAGTCTCCCTGCATTCCTGCCACTCTCACCCCCACTCTTGTTGCCACTTGGCCTTCCCCCTCCCCTGCATTGTGCTGCTTTCTGATTACTTTCTAGTTCTTTTAGTTATCCGGTGGTGTCGGGTCATGATCCTTCTTGCTCCCTTCCTTCTCTCCAGCTCTAACCTTCACTTGTTTTCTTGTGATGTGTGGATTTCTCAGTTGTCTCTGTGCTACTCAGGGTTTCCCATGTTTGATCCTGACTGGCTGTTTAATTATATTTTCCAGGAGAGTTTATAGGGTCCTCTTCTCTGGTTGCCATCTTGTGGATCTCTCTCCCCATACTGTTTTTTATAGTGGCTCTACCATTTTACATTCTCACCAGCAGTGTATGAGGGTTTCTTTTTCCACAATCTTTCCAACATTTGCTACTATTAATACTTACCTTATTGATTTCTTTATATTTATCTTGATTGAGATTAATTTAACATCTTATATCTGAGTGTTGGATTTTTTCATCTAGCTTAGGAAATTTGGGGGCAATATTTTTCCAAATGTCTCTTCTGTACATTCATTTTTCCCTCTTTTCCCTTTTTACATGAATCTTCTACACATATGCAAAATTGATTGATATTGTCTCACAAACATACAATGATGAATCTCATGTGTTTCTCCTATCTCAAGAATCATAAATTTATACTACTGCCCTATGACAAATGCCTCATGTAATTTCCTAGTATTATTTTATCATGGCAAGAAATAGAAGTCCTTGTCATTATCTTTTTGTTATCTTTCCTTTAGGAATTATGAATAATATCAGAAATTATGTCTCTGAAATATTGTTGCTTCCTAAAGATATAGCCAAATCTCTTATCTCATCTCACATAAAATGTACATATTTTTACTATTTCATAAATTACTTTAATTATAAACTAACTAAGGCCCTCATCTCCTATTGAGTTGGTAACATTATTATCAAATTTTTATGATTCCCAGCCATTGTCACATGGATTCTTCCACAAATAACCCAAACTGTAGCTATTCAAAATGAAATTCATAATTGTATGTTTTGTCCATCCTCTGATTCTCTTATGAAAACTTGGATATGTCATCACTATGCATTTTTTCATGTGCTAAGTACAACTAATTATCATTCCTTATTTACTGTTACCCACAAATACTTGGTGTTATGTAATGACTTATTTATCTGCTTTTTCATTTTTTTAATTCAAGATATTATTATTAGAGCAACTGCTTTCCAAGTAATTTACCTTCATTCAGATTCCTATATAATCAAATCCATTCTCCACATTGCTGTGTGAGTAGACTTTCTGATATATGGATTTCAATTTTATTGCCTTACAAGATATTTCATAATATGTTTGTGGAAAAAATATTTTAATGAATGAATGAATCATTGAATCAATGAATAGCCTATGACACTGGCTTTCATTCATAGGAACAATGGAAAGTATAAACATGTACTTCATCATCAAAATGTGATATACTATTATTTTTTAATAAATATCTACATTTATATTTTTCCATACATACAGTTTTTCCAAATTTTATTCAAAATGAATACCTTATTTTTTTATAATATAGAATGCAAATTATTTGTGTAGTGTTTATTGTTCCATATTTGAATTTGTTTTTAACTCATACTATGGCATTTATTGAAACTTCAGAGTACTGTATTTTACCCAATTTAAGTAGGTTAAAATTGAGTATCCCTAAAAATAATCTCATTACAAATTTTGTTTAACATATTTCATTCAAGCCACTCTTTATTATAACTCTTAATTACTCAGAATATGATGCAAGATTTGACTCTGCCATGCATTTTTAAAATTATTTCATAAAACAACATTATATTTTGTTTTAAAAGTTTAATTTTTACTCACCAAATTTAGGAACATTTCCATCATCAATACTTCCCCCTGGTGAACCAATCTGAAATTCACAACTAGGAGGTTGATAACCAGGAAAGCAATGGCAATTGCCCAAATTATTACATATCTAAAAAGAAAAACATATAATCAATATAAATCATGTTAGTCTTTTTCTGTTATATACAAATATCTAAAATCAAAAGAGCAAAATCATTATTTTTCAAGTTTATTAAGATGATATACAAATAATATACTCTCATGTGACCCTTAGGAATACATTCTAAGAAATTCATTGTTAAATGATTTTATTATATCATTTTGTGAAAATCATAGAATGCACTTACACAAAGCTAGACAATACAGCCTACTATACACTTAGACTACATGACAGAGTCTATTGCTCATTGGCTACAAGCCTGTAGGTGTACCAAATAGCACAAGATTAAATCAAGTACAAAAGAAAATTATGCAATCAAGAGACAATGTAAAACCCAAGATGTATACGGCTGTTGCCAGTATAATGTAAATATTGTTTTACAGAAAATATTTTTATAAGTAGAAAGACTGTACTCTAAATAATGATAAAAGTAGAGTATACTAAATACATAAACCAATAATGTAGTAGTTTATCATTATCAAGTATTATATAGTGTACATAATTGTACTTGCTATACTTTTAAATGATTGGCAGCACAGTGGGTTTGTTTATATCAACATCACCAGAACATGATAGCAATGCATTGTGCTATGAAGTTACAGTGGTTAAGACAACTAAAAATAAGTGGGATAATAAGAAATTTTCAAATCCATTATAATCTTATGGAACCATTGTCTTGAATGCAGTTGTTGACCAAAATGTCATTATGTGGTGCATGACTGTAATATCTAAAATAAGTTAGAAAAAGTAGTGAAAATTTTGACATAAAAATCAATGGTAAAATCACTACTTATATGATATACTTGTGTTTGGGGCTCTATATATCAACTGCTTTTCAATTAGCACTTTAATAAAGAAAAATAATATTTTAATGGGATTCAAAAAATTTATAACCATTGTATTCACAAAGAAGAGCACTTCATTCAGTGAATTTTGAATATTTTACAAATATTTTATCATTTATTTATTTTAAAAATCCATGCTATCAACACTTCCACATTTCCTCTTCATGCAAAATATTGTGACAAAATCACCCTCAACTCACTTGGCTACTTTAATTTCCTATTGTAGCCTTTCTTCAGAAATTTAACACTATTGATCAACTGTATTTCACTGTCAAGTGAATCTATTTTTCAAAATAAAATAACATAGATACAAAAATATTTTAATTGGACAATAAAATACAAGTTTATGATAAGCTTATATTATTAGCAGTTTACATTCTGTGCAGTTTACATGTTATTTGTGTTTTTATATTCAATAGTTTAGCATTAATATTCACTTTCAAATATAACAAGTAAAATTTTGTGAAATTTAAGCAATAAGATACATAGAGGTAAAACAGTCTTTACTCATTAATCAAGCCTCACTTCCCACTTCTAAGCATTTTTTGCATTTCATTCATATAAGACTATATGCATATGTAAGCATATACACCCACATCCACAAACACACAAACACACATTCATAGGTTTTTGCCAAACTAATATCACTGAGGTTATAGCATAAACTTACCTCTGTAGCTTTATGTATAAATATTGAACTGGCACATTAAAAAAATAGATGTGTAATATTAAATTCTATAAATATTTCCTATAATTCTATAGATATTGTGTTCTGTCCATTTATAGTCATACTATTAAATTGTTTTTAAAGTTCATAAAAATTTTAAATCTCTTTTCCCAAATCATTTTAAAACAACCTCAAACTACACTTATATCAAACTATATACTGTATGGTATCCTCAAACTTTTTTATGTCATGTTACATTTAAATATTTATATATGTAATCTTTCCATTTATTAAATGAAGAGGATTGGGAGAAATATAGCAACTATTTTTTAGGTTACATAATTGTGGAAAATTTTTAATTTCAAAGTATTAGGTAGTATTACATATTAAATATTACATTTATTTTAATAAACTAAATAAAAATTTCCAAATTTTCCAGTGAGGGGATTATTTTGTAAATATAATATTTTTATATGAGTTTTTTGCTTAATTTATCACATACATTTCCTGATCCTAAAATATTAATAATCTTTGCAAAATTTGAATGTATTGCCAGAGAAAATTATTTATTTATACTAGTAAGCAATTAGAAATACATTATTGTACAACCATTTAAAATTAACATATAATTGAAGTTATATTTTAAACTTTAACCAATATTTTTTATTTTTGCATTTTAATGAAAATCACATATATTTAATGTGTATGTTATTATTTGATATACATATATATAAGAAGAATATATTGTTATATATAAGAATGATAATTATGTGCTGTGATGTTAATTAGCTTGACTGTCATAATCATTTCATCATGAATATGTATATAAAATAATGGACACATCAAATATGCAATTTTTATTAAAAATACAAAAATAAAGAATACTGATTAAAGTTTAAAATATAATGGCAATTCTATTTTAATTAATTTTAATTGAAATTTTAAATAGACGTACAATAATTCCATTTATAATTGCTTACTGGTATGGAGATATATATATATATATATATATATTCTCACATTTTTATCCATTCATTCATTAATGAACACTTGGGTTGTTTCCAAAATTTGACTATTGTAAATAATGCTACAATGAACATCAAACTGTAAATATATCTTCAAAATTCTAATTTTATTTCATTTGGGTATATAACCAAAAGTGGGATTGAAGGATCACATTTTTATTTTCTGGGAAACTCTATACAGTTTCCCAAAATGACTGTAATAATATAAATTCCCACTGATAGTGCACAAGTGTTCCTTTTCCTCTGCATCCTCACCAACACTTATCTTTTCTCCACTTGATGATATTAATTTTAAGTGATGTAAGGTGATATCTCCTTATAGTTAGTGATGTAAAACATATTTTCCTATATATGTTGTTTATTTGAATATCATCTTTTAAGAAATATTTATTCAGGTCCTTTGCCCATTTTTTAAAACAGATTGTTTTCTTGCTATTAAATTGTTTGAGTTTCTTGTATATTTTGCATATGAATCCCTTATCAGACATATAGTTTGCAATATTTTCTCCCATGACATAGGTAGCCCCTTCAGTATGCTGGTTGTTTCCTTTTTTAAAAAATTAAATTTATTGGATGATATTGGTTAATAATATTATGTAAGTTTCAAGTGTACAATTCTATGATACATCATTTGTATATTGCATTGTGTGTTCCTTACCCAAAGTCTAGTCTAATTCAATCACCTGTATTCAATCTCCTTTACCTTCTTCACCGTTCCCTTAATCCCTTTCCCTTCTATTAACCATCATGATGCTGTCTGTTACTGAGTTCCTTTGTTTTATTTGTTCTTTTTTTGTTGTTTTATATTTTGTCCCTGCATATGTATGAAATCATATGGCTCTTGTCTTCATTGACTTATTTCACTAAGCATGATACTCCCAAGATTCATTTATGCTGTCAGAAATGGCAGTATTTTGTCTTTTCTGATGGCCAAGTAATATTCCATTGTATATACATGTACCAAATCTTCTTTATTTAATCATCCATTGAAGGAAACTAAGGTTTTTTTCATATCTTGGCTACTGTGACTAACTAATGCTGCAAGAAACATAGAAGTACATGTATCTTTACTGTATAGAGTATTAATTATGAACACAAAATGGATTCTAATAATTCTGATAGTTTTGTCATTTACAAAGTGACAAGCCAGAACAATCACATAAAGGATATATGTATTCAATGCTCTATCCAAATAACTCCAGACATCAAGTGGAGTGTGACCACCTGGATGGTTTTATTGGACAGCAGATGAGCTTTGTCAGACTGCAGATGGGTGCACCACACCCAGTCTTGAGCATAAAATCAGAACTCTCTGATGGCTCTTTGCTCAGACCACAACTGATGAACTCTCAGATGCATCTGCACTTGGCTCAGATGGAGCACTTGAAGCCTTGCCACCTAACTGTCTCACCAGCTTGGCCTGATGCCTGATGCTATGCACCCTAGTGCTGGAGGACTATCACTGGACTCTCTCTTCCATCCTTATTTTGTAAAACTGTTTTCCTTACCTAACCGTATTGCTTGAAAACAAGTGTGACCCTCTTGAATGGAACTGCTCTACCTGACTTATTGGAGGCTATCTTCTGGCTGGAACCTTGGTCAAAGCCTGTGACAAAATGAGCCAGTAGGATTAGATCCTTGTCTTTATTCTAATAAAGTCTGACACTGTGGAAAGACAAATGTGTGTGAGACTGCTACTTTGATAGTCATATTCTGCTCATGGCATTTAAGAATAAATATTTCCAAAATTTTCAGGTAGATACTCAAAGGATTTCCAAGTCATGGTAGTTCTATTATTAATTTTAAAGAAACCTCCGTACTGTTTTCCATAGTGGCTTACCAGTTTAAATTCCCACCAGCAGTGTATGAGGGTTCCTTTTTCTCCACATCCTCTCCAACACTTGTTATTCCTTGTCTTGTTGATAATAGCCATTCTAACAGGTGTGAGGTGGTATTTTATTGTGGTTTCAATTTGCATCTTTCTTGTATTAGTGAATTTAAGCATTACTTCATGTATCTGTTGGCCATTTGTATGTCTTGGGAACAGTGTTCAGTTCCTCTGCCCATTTTTTAATTGAATTGTTTGTTTGTTGTTGAGTTGTATGAGTACTTTATATACTTTGGATATTAGCCCCTATTGAAAGTATTGTTTGCAAATATCTTCTCTGATTTAGTTGCTTGCCTTTTTGTTTCATTGAGCATTTCTTTTGATGTGCAGAAGCCTTTTAGTTAGATGCATTCCCACTTGTTTATTTTTGCTTTTGTTGCTTATGCTTTTAGAGTAATATCTAAAATATTACCCAGCTCAGTCAAGAAGTTTTCTTATATTTTCTTCTAGGAGTTTTAAATTTTAAAGTCTTATGTTTAAGTCTTTAATTCACTTTTAGGTGACTTTTGGGTATGATATGAGATTGGGGTTAAATTTCATGTTCTGCATGTAGATATCCAGTTTTCACAACATTATTTATTAAGGAGAATGTCCTTCCTCCATTGTGTGCTCGTGGCAGCCTTGTTAAATATTAGTTGACCACAAAGCATACCTTTAATTTTGGGCTATTTTGTTGTATTCATCTAAATGCCGGTTTTTATAGCAATACCTTACTATTTTGATTATTGTAGCCCTATAATATATTTTGAAATCAGGAAGTGTGATGTCTCCAGCTTTGTTATTCTTTCTCAATATTGCTTTGGCTATTCAGGGCCTTTTGTGGTTTAAATAAATTTTAGGATTTCACTCCCATTTTCTATGAAATAGCCCATGGGCTTTTGATAGAAATAACACTAAATCTGTAGATCACTTTGGGTAATATGACCCTTTTAACAATATTAATTATTTTAATCTATGAACATTAGATAAGTTTCCATATGTCTTATTCAAATTATTTCATTCAATGTTTAATCTTTTTTAGTGTAAAGATAATTTAGCCCCTTAGTTAAATTTATTTCTTAATATATTTTGATGTTATTATAAACAGGATCATTTTCATAATTTCTTTTTCAGCTACTTTGATGTTAGTATATAAAAACACAACTAATTTTTATGTTAATTTTACATCCTATTAATTTACTAAATTTATTTTTTATGCTTTTGTATTAGTTTCAGTGTACAAAACACCATAGTGATTAGACATTTACATTCCTCACAAAGTGATAACCCCAACAAGTCTATTACCCATTTAACACCATACAGAGTTATTAAATTTATTGACTATATTCCCTATGCTGTACTTTATACTCTAATGACTGTGTTTTAAAATTATAGTTGACATTCAAGATTAATTTCTATTTCAGGTGTGAAGTGTAATGGTTAGACACATATAATTTATGAAATGATCCCTCTGATAAGTCTAGTACACAATTGACACTACACATAGATTTTACAATATTATTGACTATATTCTCTATATTGTATTTTACATCCCTGTGATTCTTTTATAGCTACCAATTTGCAATTCTTAATCCTTTCACCTTTCTCACCCAGTCCCCCCAACTCCCTTCCCATCTAGTAACCATCAGTTAGTTCTTTGTATCTATGAGTTTATGTTCTGTATATTCATTTATTTTGTTCTTATATTTCACATATAAGTGAGATCATATGGTATTTGCCTTTCTTAGTCTGACTTATTTCACTTAGTATAATACCCTCTAGGTCCATCCATGCTGTTGCAAATGGTAAGATAGCATTATTTTTTTGGCAGAGTATAATTTCATTATATATATGTTCCACTTTCTTTTTATCCAATAACCTATTGATGGGTATTTCAGCTGTTTCCATATCTTGGCTATTGTAATAGCACTTCTGTGAACATATAGTTGTGTATATCTTTTTGAATTAGTGTCTGCGATTTTTTTTGGATAAATACCTAGGAGTGGAATTGCTGGGTCATAAGATAGATCTATTTTTAATTTTTTTTGAGGAGCTTCCATACTGTTTTTCATAGTGATTTCATCAATTTACAATCCAACCAACAGTACACGAGGATTCCCTTTTCTCTACATTCTTGCCAACTCCTGTTTTTTGATTTATTGATGACGGCCATTGTCATAGGTATGTGGTGATACCCCATTGTGGTTTTTATTTGCATTTCTCTGATGGTTAGTGATGTTGAGCATCTTTTCATATATCTATTGGCCATCTGGATATCCTCTTTGTAGAAATGTTTACTCAGGTTCTTGGCAAATTTCTTAACTAGATTGTATTTTTAATATATATATTAAGTTGTGGAAGTTTTTTAAAAATACATTTTGGATACTAAACTCTTATTAGATGTATTGTTGACAAATATCTTCTCCCATTCAGCAGGATGTCTGCTTGTTTTGTTGATGGTTTCCTTTGCTGTGCAAAAACTATTTAGTTTGAATTCATCCCATTTGTTTATTTTTATTTTGTTTTCCTTGCCTAAGGAGATATATCGGTGAAAATGTTACAATGGGTAATGTCCCAGCATTACTGCCTAAGTTCTTTTCTATGAGTGTTATTGTTTTGGGCCTTACATTTAATCCTTTAATCCATTTTGAGTTTATTCTTGCATATGGAGTAAAAAGGTGGTCCAGTTTCTTTTTTTGTATGTATCTGTCCACCATTTATTGAGTAGACTATCTTTGTCTCAATGTATATTATTGCTCTTTTGTCATAGATTAAATAACCATACAGGTGTGGGTTTATTTCTGGGGTTTCTCTTCTGTTTTACTGATTGATGTGTCTGTTTATATGCCAATACAATGTTGTTTTGATTATCATGGCTCTGTAGTGTAGTTTAATATTAAGTAGCTTGATACTTCCAATTTTGTTCTTTTTTCTCATAATTGCTAAAGCTATTTAATTTGTATAATTTATATTTGGTTTTTAAAAGGGTTTTATATAAAATTTAAGATTATTTATCTTAGTTCTGTAAGAAAATGCAATAAGTCCTTTGATAGGGACTGCATTGAATCTATATATTTCTGTGGATAGTATGGAAATTTTAGCTATATTAATGCTTCCTAGCCATGAATATGATATATGTGTCTATTTATTTGTATATATATTTTTTATTTCTCTTTTCACTGTTTTATTATAATTTTCTGAATACAGGTCTTTTATGTCCTTTGGTTAAATTCCTAGGTATTTTTTCTTTTATTTTTGATGCAATTGCAAATAGGATTTTTTTTCTTAATTTCTCTTGCTGATAGTTTGTTATTGGTATATAAAAATGTAACCTACTTCTGAATATTAATTTTGTATCCTGCTATTTTATTAAATTAATTTATCAGTTCTAATAGTTTTGGCATTCTTTATACATAGTATCATGTCACCTGGAAATAAGGAAAGTTTTACTTTTTTCTCTCTAATCTGGCTGCCTTTTATTTCTCTTCTTACCTGATGGCTATGACTAGGAGTTCCAGTATTATATCAAATTAAAGTGGTGAAAGTGGACATTCTTGTCTTGTTTCTTAAAGAGAATGTTTTTAGCTTTTCCCCATTAAGTATAATGTTAGCTGTGAATGTGTCATGTATAGCCTTTTTTATATTAAAGGGTGTTCCCTCTATTCTTACTGAGTTAAGAGATTTTATAATTAATAGATGTCTGATATTGTCAAAAACTTTTTCTGCATCTACTGATGTGATTATATAATTTTTATCTTTAATTTTGTTTATTTGTTGTATCATGTTAATTGATTTGCATATATTGAGCCAAACTTGCATCTCAGTAATGAATTTCACTTGATGGTGGTGTATGATTTCAGTGTATTGCTGAATTTGGTTTGCTAATATGTTTTTTATTCTTTTTAGAATTTGTATTTATTAAATTTGTTGGGGTAATATCAGTTAGCAAAATTATATAGGTTTCACAAGTGTACAATTTTATAGTACCTCATCTATATGTCACATTGTGTGCTCACCACCTAGAGTCAGTTCTCCTTCCATAACCATACATTTGACCCTCTCCCTCTTTGACCAACTCCTTTTTTCCTTATCCTCTTGTATCCATTAAACTATTGTCTCTGTCCATAAGTTTCTGTAACTTTGTATGTTTTTCTTGTTTCTTTGTTGCTTTCAGTTTTATATCCCACATGAGTGAGGTTATATGGTTCTTGACCTTTTCTGTCTGAATTATTTTGCTAAGCATGATAATTTCAAGATCCATTCATGTTGTCACAAACAGCAATATTTCATCCTCTCTCATTCCATTGTGTATATGAGTATGTACCAGATCTTCTTTATCCAATCATCTACAGAAGGAAACTCTGGTTATATCTATGTTTTGGCAATTGCATATAATGTTGCAATAAACATTAGGGTACATATGTATATCTTTGCAGACAAAAGATTTGAAATTTTTTAGTAGGCATCCTGAAGAGGGATTGCTGGGTCATAGGGTAACTCTATTAGTAATTTATTGAGAAACTAATATATTGTTTTTTTATAGTGGCTGTACCAATTAATATTTCCATCAACAGTGTATGAGAATTTCTTTTTCTCCACAGCCTCTACAACACTTATTATTTGTTTTATTGATGATAGCCATTCTAACAGGTGTGAGGTAACAGCTCATTGTGGTTTTAGTTTGCATTTCCCTAATAGCTAGTGAAATTGAACCTTTTTTCATATATATGTTGGCCGTTTCCATGTCTTCTTTAAAGAAGTGTTTGTTCAGGTCCCCTGCCCTTTTTTAAATTAAGGCTTTTTTGTTGTCGAGTTATATACTTTTTGAATATTAGTCCCTCATTGGAGGCATTGTTTGCAAATATTTTCTCCCATTTGGTTGGTTGCCTCTTCATTTTGTTGATGATTTCTTTTGCTGTGCAGAAGCTTTTTAGTTTGATACAGTCCCATTCATTTATTTTTTCTTCTACTTCTTTTGCCTTTGAGATCAAGTGCATAAATTCCTCCCTGAATCCAAGGCTTATAAGTTTAGTACTGATGTTTTCTTTTTTTTTTTTTTTTTGCTTTTTGGTATGTGGGCAGCTCCCTGACTGGGAATTGAACCCAGGCCGCAGCACTGACAGAGCCAGCGCCGAAGCCTTAAGCCACTACAGCATCAGGGAACTCCCCTGATGTTTTCTTATATGCAATTTATTGTTTGAGGTCTAATGTGGAGGTCTTTGATCAATTACGACAGTTTTGGTATTTGTTGACAGATCATAGTCCACATTTATTCTTTTGAACATGGTTTTTCAATTTTCATAGCATCATTTACTGAAGAGAATTTCTTTTCTCCATAGCATATTTTTTTTCTCCTTAGTTGAAAAATATCTGTCCATACATGTATGGGTTTATTCCTGGGTTTTTAATTCTATTTCATTGCTCTGTGTGTCTGTTTTGCTGCCAATACCATGCTGTTATGATTATAAACACTTTGTAATATAAGTTAATGTTGGGGAGTGTGATTCTTCCAGTCTTTTTGTTGTTGTTGTTGTTGCTGTTTGTTTTTTGTAGAATTTCTTTGACAATTTGGGTTCTCTCTTGATTCCATACAAATGTGATTTTAGAAATCTGTTCTTTGCAATAATGTCTTTGGAATTTTGATGGGAATTGTATTAAATCTGTATAGTGCTTTGGGTAATGTGGCCATTTTGACTATGGTGATTCTTCCAATCCATAAAAACAAAATATCTTACCATTTCTTTGTGTCTGTTTCAATTTTTTTTAATAGTGTCTTAAAGTTTTCAGTTTGTAAGTTATTCACATTTTTTGTTAAGCTTATATCTAGGTATTTTATTCTTTTTGTTTTGATTTTAAAGGTTGTTTTTATATAGGAATGCAATTGATTTTTGTACATTGATTTTGTATCCTGCAGCTTTACTGTATTTGCTAATTGTTTCCAATAGTTCTATTTGGTGGAGTCTTTAAGATTTTCTATAATATATAAAGATCACATCATCTGCAAAAAGTGACAGTTTAATTTCTTCACTTCTGATTTTGATGCCTTTTATTTCTTCCTCTTGCCAGAATGCTCTGCTAAAACTTCCAGTACTATGCTGAATAACAGTGGCCTCTCCCCAGAATATATGCACATAGCCTCCAAATGCAGTAGGAGATCAGAAATAAGAAACAAACAGCACTCTCTCCCCCAAAACTTGACTCCCAGTGCTACCTAGTGTCTGCCCTACAGCAAGACACCACAAAAGCAATAATCTGGGCAGTGAACATAAAGCCCTTATGTCAAAGAGGAAGAACCCAGCAGACAGGTTGAATTCCTTAAAAACTAAAACTCCTCAGAAAGAACATGAAATTTACCCAAAAGTCAGCTTCTTACAACTGGAAGGGTCAGATTTAAGTGATGGAGAATTTAAAGCAGCCATTCTAAAGGCTGTGAGAGAAATGAAACCCTATTGGCAGAACACCATAGCTGAGATAAATAATATAAAAAAGGATATAAATGACACAAAAAGGAACTATGTGAACAAAAAGAAGAATTTAACAAAGAAATCCAAAACATAAGAAAGATTGAGACGGAAATACAAGAAATAAATAATACAATAAAAGAAGTGAGAAATGAAATAACTGCCATAGGAAACAGGACCAACCAGATGGAGGAAAGAATTAGTGATATTGAAGATCAGAACATGGAAACAGCTCAGAAAGATGAAGAGAGGGAACATAGAACCAAAGGGATTGAAAGAACTCTGCAAGAAATATCCGACTCCATGAGACAAAACAACATCAGGATAATAGGAATAGAAGAAGGGGCAGAGCAATCTACAGAGAGCATACTCAAACAAATCGTAGATGAGAACATTCCAAACCTATGGAAAGATCTGGAACCCCAAGTTCAAGAAGAAAACAGGTCCCCCAGGTACCTGGACCCCAACAGATCTTCTCCAAGACACCTGGTACTAAAGATGTCCAAAACTAAAGACAAAGAGACAATTCTCAAGGCAGCCAGGGAAAAAAGAACTATAACCTTTAGAGGAAAACCCATCAGGCTGGCATCAGATTTCTCAGCAGAAAATCTACAAGACAGGAGAAAGTGGAAACCAATATTCAAAAATTTAAAAAAGAGAAACTTCCAGCCAAGAATAAATTACCCAGCAAAATTATCTTTCAGATATGAAGGTGGAATAAAGACCTTCTCAGACAAACAGAAGCTGAGGGAATTTGCCAGCATGAGACCAGCACTCCAAGAAATACTGACGGAGACTCTTCAGCCTGAAACAAAACATCAGGAAAAATGGAACAAAGTTGGGGCAACAAGAAAGAAACAAAAACAAACAAACAAACAAACAAACAAACAAAAACAAAGAAAGAAATAAGTAATGGCCACAGGAAATCCTCACATATTGATCATCACTCTAAATGTTAATGGACTGAACTCACCAATAAAAAGACAGAGTAGCAGACTGGATTAAAATACAAAATGCATCCATATGCTGTCTCGAAGAAACACACCTCAGCTGTAAGGACAAACACAGACTCAGAATGAAAGGATGGGATAAAATACTCCAAGCAAATGGTAACAAGAGAAAAGCAGGAGTGGCCATACTGATATCTAATGAAATAAATTTCAAGTTTAAAAAGATAGTAAAAGAAAAAGATGGTCATTGCATAATGATAAAAGGCACAATGCAAAAACAAGAAGAGTTGACACTAATCAACATATATGCTCCCAACCAGGATGCACCAAAATATACAGACTTGAAAGGAGAAACTGATGAATACACAATCATAGTAGGAGACTTAAACACCCCGCTAACAGCCATGGACAGATCATCCAAACAGAAAATAAATAAGGAAATAACAGCTCTAAATTACACATTACAGCAATTGGATATAATTGACATTTACAGAACACTTCATCCAGCAAAAAGAGACTACACCTTCTTTTCTAGTGCACATGGAACATTCTCAAGAATAGATCATATGCTGGGACACAAAAGTAGCCTCAGCAAATTCAAGAAGATCAAAATCATACCAAGTATATTCTGAGACCACAAAGCTTTGAAATTGGAGATCAACTGTAAAAGAAAAGCAGAAAAAAACACATATACATGGAGATTAAACAACAGCTTATTAAAAAAGAATTGGATAAGAGAATAAAAGATGAGATTAAAAAATATATAGAAATCAATGACAATGAAAATACAACGTATCAGAATTATTGGGACACAGCGAAAGCGGTAATAAGAGGGAAATTTATATCATTAAGGCCTATCTTAAGAAACAAGAAAAATCACAAGCAAACATCTTAGCATCCCATCTTAAAGAACTCGAAAAGGAAGAGCAGACAAAACCCAAAGTCAGCATAAGGAAAGAAATAATAAAAGTTAAAGCAGAGCTAAACCAACTAGAGAACAGAAGGACAAGAGAAAAAATTACTATTATGAAGAGCTGGTTCTTTGAGAAAGTCAACAAAATTGACAAACCCCTGGTGAGACTAATCAAAGGACGAAAGGAATGGACACAAATATCCAAAATTGGAAATGAAAGTGGAGAAATTACCACTGATACCACAGAAATACAAAGGATTATAAGAAAATATTATGAAGGACTTTATGCCACAATATTTAACAACCTAGAAGAAATGGACAAGTTTCTAGAAACTTATAGCCTACCTAGACTGAACCAAGAAGAACTGGATAATCTAAATAGACCAATCAGTAGCAACAAGATTGAAATGACTATCCATAATCTCCCTAAAGGCAAAAGCCCTGGACCAGATGGTTTCACCAACGAGTTCTACCAAGCATTCAAAGAAGAATTAATGCCTATCCTCCTCAGACTCTTCCAAAAAATGGAAGAGGAAGCAATACTTCCTAACTCTTTCTATGAGGCCAACATTACCCTGATTCCAAAGCCTGGCAAAGACAACACACACAAAAAAACTATAGACCAATATCTCTGATGAACACAGATGCAAAAATCCTGAACAAAATATTAGCAAACGGAATACAACAATGCATCAAAAAGAATATACATCATGATTAAGTGGGATTCATCTCGGGAGCACAAGGATGATTCAAGATACGAAAATCAATCAATGTGATACACCATATAAACAAAATCAAAGACAACGACCATATGGTCATTTCAATTGATGCAGAAAAAGTTTTGACAAGGTACAACATCCATTTATGATCAAAGCACTAAATAAAATAGGTATAGAAGGAAAGCATCTCAACATAATAAAGGCCATATATGAGAGATCCTTGGCTAACATCATACTGAATGGGGAAAAGCTGAAACCTATTCCCCTAAAATCAGGAACAAGACAGAGATGCCCCCTGTCACCACTGTTATTTAATATAGTACTGGAAGTTCTAGCCACAGCAATCAGGCAAGAGAAAGGAATCAAAGGTATCCAAATTGCGAAAGAAGAGGTCAAATTGTCACTATTTGCGGATGACGTGATCCTTTATGTAAAAAATTCCAAAGACTCCACCAGGAAACTATTAGAAACAATTAATGAATATAGTAAAGTTGCAGGATACAAAATTAATGTACAAAAATCAACAGCATTCCTTTATACAAACAACGAATCTACAGCAAAAGAAATGAGGGAGTCAATTCCTTTTGCTATCACAACAAAAAAAATGAAATACCTGGGAATTAACTTAACAAAGAACATGACAGACTTATACACAGAAAATTATAAGACACTTTTGAAAGAAATTGAAACAGACTTTAAGAGGTGGAAAAATATCCCCTGTTCATGGATAGGAAGACTTAATATTGTTAAAATGGCTATTCTGCCCAAAGCAATGTACTGATTTAATTCAATACCCATCAAAATCCCACAATCATACTTTCGTAAAATAGATAAAAGAATGATTAGATTTATATGGAACCATAAAAGACCTCGAATTGCCAAAGCAATACTACATAAAAAGAATCAGGGTGGTGGCATTACACTTCCTGACTTCTATTTATTTTACAAAGCATCAATAGTCAAAACAGCTTGGTACTGGCAGAAGAACAGAAATGGAGACCAATGGAATAGAACTGAAAACCCAGAAATAAACCCACAAATATATGGACAAATAATTTTCGATAAAGGAGCAAAAAACATACAATGGGGAAAAGACAGCCTCTTTAGTAGGTGGTGCTGGGAAAACTATAAAAACATATGTAAAAGAATGAACCTGAGCTGTGAACTCTCTCCATATACAAAAATTAACTCAAAATGGATTAAAGACCTTTATATCAGACCTGCAACAATAAACTGTATAGAAGACATTGGTACTAAACTTAGAGACCTAGGACTCAAGGAAGACTTCATGAACCTGTCCTCAAAGGCAAAGGAAGTAAAAGCGAAAATAAATGAATGGGACTATATCAAACTAAAAAGCTTCTGCACAGTAAAAGAAACCATCAACAAGGCAAAGAGACAGCCAACTGAATGGGAGAAAATATTTGCAAATAACGCATCAGATAAGGGTCTAATATCTAAAATATATAAAGAACTAATAAGACTTAACAACAAAAAAACAAACAACCCAATTGAAAAGTGGGCAGAAGAACTAAACAGACACTTCTCCCATGAACAAATACAAATGGCCAGCAGCCATATGAAAAAAATGCTCATCCTCATTAGCTATCTGGGAAATGCAAATCAAAACCACAATGAGGTACCACCTCACACCTGTGAGAATGACTATTATCAACAAGACAAGGAATTACAAGTGCTGGAGAGGATGTGGAGAAAAAGGAACTCTGGTACACTGCTGGTGGGAGTGCAAACTGGTACAACCACTGTGGAAGGCAGTGTGGAGGTTCCTCAGAAAATTGGGAATGGAGCTACCATTTGACCCAGCAATCCCCCTTCTGGGGATCTACCCAAAGAACTTGAAAACCTTTGTCCACAA